>VWZW01006713.1:859988-1160759 GCA_013397115.1 Edolisoma coerulescens
TGGCAGTGCTGCACGGAGGGCTGCTGACGCTTCCTTTGCGTTTGAGTGGAGAAAAAGGGAAAATCAACAAAGCTGGTACAGAAGGATTTGGTACAGGAGAGTATGATGGGACAAGTATGTTTTAATTTCTGTTACTCTCCTTTTCTACCCACTACATACTATATACATGCTGCTTCTCTCTTTAACACCCCACTACTCTAAACTTATATTCCTGTGTTAAAAGTATTCTGTAGGTAATTCTGCCCCAGGTTTTGTTAGAATAAAGTTGTCCTTTATCACTTTTCAACTATATTCAAAGTATATTCAGCTGTAGTTTGCCATTTTGCCTTAGGAGCTAGTTATCTCTCTGCCCTTGCCATTGGATGGAAACCTCAGCTTGGTTTCCCAATATTCATTATTAGTTATTTACATTATTTTAAGATTGAAGAATTGGGAAATGTAATTCCTCCATTCCTGAGTTCCCAATCTTCAAAATGAAGGTGCTGAAATGTTCCTTTTTTTCCTTGCTCTTGACTTTAGACATCAAATTCTACACAGAAGCGAGAATTTTACACCTACCCAGTGAATTAATAGACCCTTGCATAAAAATACAGATATCTGTAGAAATTTAAATGTGTGTCTTCTTGTCAATATGGATCCCTCTAAAAGTTTTAGCTACAAACCAACTCTTAGATGCCCTGAACTCTTATTTTCAGAAGTCACTTAGTATTCCGAACACTAGAATAAATAACTTAAGTGAGTGACTAAAGTAATAACTGTCATTTTAAGCAATTGTATAAGCTCCAGTGCCCTGGATTCTAAGATCATATAGTATAGTTTGTTTCATGTAGGCTTCTGGCAGTGTACCTGCTCTGTACTGCTAAGGAAACAAACACCCATCCATAATATGTCATTAGACCTAAAGAAGCCCTTTCTTAGGCTGACTTGCCTTCAGTCAAGCAAAAGATTATGCTACTCAGCTCTTTATTTTGCAAAAACATCACCTCCTTTTTTGTGGGCAGTTTCCAGGTAGGTTCAAAATAAGCAACAGTGGAAAATGCTCCTTAAAAAGTAGCAGGAAGGCTGTGCAATCAGTTCTGTTTTGACTGTCTCAGCCACTGGTCCTTGAAAACTGTCTGAACAAGAGGAAGATAGCAGTCTTTGTGCTGTGAATCCTAGTCAGATGAGTAGATCTTCTGTTGTGTGAGAACCTACAAAATAGATAAATGGTCATCCAGCAAAATATCTTTTCTTAATAAGTTTGTGGGTTTATAATTTTGTATTGTTTTATATATACAGTCATTTTCACCTGTAAGGTGTTTGGCAACTTTTTTTCTCTGTCATCTGAATAAATAGAGAGTAATTTCACAATAAGAAAGACCTTTTTGGAGACAGTCCCAGAACTAAAATGTTGTCATAATAAGCCAAAATTGTCCCTATGGATAGGGACAGCTGCACATTCCTCAATGTCAAGAGTTAGGAGCTGTTTCTATCGATATGTCTTCAAGGCTGATGAACAGACACAGCCTAAGAGTGTTTCAGGCTGGAACTCACTGAAATCACCACCAGCTCTGCACAGGTCTGAGAACTGCCAGGAATATGCACAACTGAGGAAGGATTAGCACCAGCTCTAATAAGCACATGTGGCCTCTTCTTTGTCTCATAGGCACACTAGGTGCTGTTGCACCTGTCAATTATAAAGTATTAAATATTGCTTCATATTTATCGACATGCATCCAAAAAGTGTTCCCTACAGCAGCACTATTATATCCCTGGTAAAAAATTTCCAGAAGGGATGGCATCACCTCTAAACAGTAGTGGCTCTTTAAGATTATCAAGAGGGATATTTGATATATATTTTTTTATTCTAAAATGTATCATTGGAAAAATTTAATTTCTTTGGATAGGGTCTGGACAAATCCTGAAGCAATATTTCCTGGCTCTTGCACATGATGTTTAAGGAAGTAAACAATGCTGGAAACTACTCAAATTCCATATGAACTTACCTGAACATGATGGAGAAAAAAAAGATATTTTGTCTGGGAGATGCTGTGTCCTTCAACAACTAAAGAAAACACTCACATCAGGTGTTCAGCAGGTAGTTTGATAAGGCCTGAAATGAGAGACCGAAACTTAATTTTATAGAAAATAAAGACACATGATTACAAATTAGAGGTTGTCTTACCATGGGAATGTTAATGAAAGAGCTGAACCCCAGCTGATTTATCTTTTCTTAGCAAGGCAATTTAATTTTCTACTGATAAGTGGCAGGCAGTGCTGCTTTAAAATTCTTTACCTTGAAACCTCCAGAAGTTTTTTATGTAATTAACAGGCTCAATGCACTCAGGAAGGCAGATGTGGGGTTTGCTTTCAAGAAATGATTCATCTGTGAAGTAAAAATAAAGAGGGTGAAGAGTACTGTATTTATAAAATAAGATCACATTTATTATCTAACAGCTGTGTAGTTGTCAAATCTCTTTCACGCAGTCTATTTGTAGGAATTCCTGTACAGCCTAGCTTGGTGAGAGCAAATAAAATGCTGTTTCCTCTGAATTTTATACTGTCTTCCTTTCTGTAATTTATTATGGATCTCAGAACTGCAGCAATTTCTATATATCTATGCACTGATGTCCTATATAGCTATGGCTGATGTTTTAATACTGGGGTAAAACCAATGCAAAATATGCCACACTGAAACTTTGAACATTTACATTTAATTTTCCAGTTGCAAAACTGAGGAAAAGCTTTGTTCTGCTAAAAATTAATTTTATAGCAAATTTCAATCTATAGAAAAACCATAGTAAATTATATTTTTTAAATCTATGTGCAAAGGAAAAAGGTCAGTACAGTATCTACTGCATTAAATAGTCATTGTGTTCTGTTTTTACAGTGTTGTTCATTTACTTCACATGTATATCTACTGTCCAGACTATTGACTGTCTGCACTTGAGAGAGCAATGTATAAATGCTGCAAATGGATGTGAGAGTGTCTGGAATGTGGTTGAAGATGCCTGCAATATTTCAGGTAATTCTGTATGGTGTACACAGCTTTATTTTGAATTGCTTTGAATTTGTATGATTGCATATTCATAGTTTATTACAAATGCTGTGGAAACTACGTGAAGTTGGTGAGATTTCAAATAGAAAAATTATGGCAAAAGACAGTGAGCTTCTGAAATCCTTTACAATGGCCAATGCTACTTTTAGTAATAGTCATACTGTCTCTTCAAGAAAGTGATAAATGAAATTTCTGCACTATGAACAAAGTCAGAGCCTGAACCAACTCAAGAAGTCTGAATCCAGCAGAAATCAGCCTCTTGTGGGATCCTGTTAAATAAAGCCAGCATTCAACCGGAAAAGAAGTTCCAACCTTGTTTTACACAATCTGGAGGAGTTGATCTGCCCCCTCCCTGGCAGTGTTCAAGGCCAGGCTGGGTGGGGCTTTGAGCAACCTAGTCTAGTGGGAGGTGTCCCTGCCCGTAGCGGAGGGGTTGTTATTAGATGATCTCGAAGGTCCCTTCCAACCTAAACCATCCTATGGTTCTATAATCTGTATTTATTCAGTGAATAGTACCAACATACCACAGTGATTCACTGGCAGGGGGTGGTGGTATGATAAAGTGCAGATTATGACATGACTAAGCTCCCTTGAACTGTTAAAGAGATTCTCATGTAAATGAAGGCAGAAAAAGTCTATGTTCATTGCACTTCCAGTAGTTGGTGCTTCACTTCCAAATAATCCATGTTTTAAGTAGGGAAAGACCAGGTACTATAAGTTTGACCTGAAACTCATCCTAATCTCTGTGGTTGTTCAAATGAAAATGTTCCTTTCCCTGAAAACCTATTGTCTTCTTGAACAAATCTTGGGTGTCATTCACCACCTCTTTCTTAAATCCCTCCAAGACTTTGCTATTAAATGCTGAGAATCCACTTTCCAGGTGCTGTGAATATGGAAGGGAGAAGAAGAGTGGCACTATAGTCTGGTGGTGTCATTAGACCAAGCTAGTATTGACACGTTTGTTGATTGATAAGTGTCAAGGGCCTTGATCTGCCACTAAGTCATCACTATCAAATGATAAGGGCCAGGGACTATTTTCTGATCAAGTTTACCTGTCATGGGGCAGTGTGTAGTGGTGAATCCTAGGTGTCTACACCTCCTTGGAAATCTCCCTTCTTATAATGACATTATTTGAACAGAACAAACCGTGTTGTGATGCTGTAATTTGTTCTGAGCCTCAGTTGCAGCAGATTTGACAAAGTGAGTGTTCTTCTGACTTAATGTCAGGACCCAGTCTGACCTGTGGGGAAGCCAGGCAGGAGAAGTTGCTTGGCTTCATGATCAATAAGCCATTGCTAAAACATTCACCTGCAGTGTGGGCTACCTGAATGAATGTCTCTGTCTGTCTGACCTGTTGCATACATTTGATGTCCCAAATATCCCATGTCACAAGGCAATATTTACAATAATTAGAGCAGAAAATTCTCTGAGGGGTCTTTCTTAGTGTGTCCTTTCCCAGATACTTATCTACTTTGCATAGAATGGCTGAATACTTTTAAGAACAGATGGAGTAAATGAAAAATACATGATAATATAACAGTTGCAACAGTCCCCAAAGCAACTGGGCTTCAGCCCATGTTCTATTGATCTGGTAAATATTTTATGTGAAGTGAAACAGTCTCAAAAGATATGGCTGCTGTTTGGAAAAAAAAAAATGGAATATGCAGTACTTTCTGGCTCAAGTGACCTAAAGATGAGCTCTCTAGAACCAAAACAGAACAAGCTGAATTGGCTTCTCTCATATAATTCATGAAGACATTAGCACCAAGGCTACTTGCCACAAAGACCAATATTTGTGCTGTAGCCTGTTAATCTGGATACCCTGCAGCCAGATGAAGTGGGCCAGCATTATTGCTTCTGTGGTCCCCTCTTTGGATGTACTGCATTGTCCCATAGTATGACATTTCTCTCTCTTATTGTCCTATGAACTTATTCACTGATATTAATGATATTTGTAACTGGGCCAGAGAAAATTTCCAAAAATAATTATTCTTGTTAGTGCTTGTTTGGATTTGCATCTGTATGTTTCCTTAGGATAATAGCTTTTGGCAAGAACTCTCCAGCATTGCAGAGCACTCAGATATTGTGTCGGGTCTAGGACAAATTATTCTAAATGTGCTTATTAGGTACCATGATCCCAGAGCATGCAAATCCAGTCAGACAGCTGATGGTACCTCTCAGACAGCCCACAGAAACAGTGATAGGAAATCTACCAGCAGCATCATTAGTAGGAATAACATTATACTGTCTGTTATGTGCAAGTCTAGAAACTTCATGGATGAGCTGCAGGAATGGAAAAGGTCCTTTGAGCACAAACACATTACTTGGAGGCAACAGACAATGGGGTAAATATTTGTTTTGTTAGCTTCTTTATGCAAAACCTAACTAGAAATTATAATTATACTCCTTCTTTAGGGTAGAAGTTCAACAACTCAGTCCCTCAGACTGTAACCTCAAAGTTAAATGTGTACATTTTCAAGACCTACATCTTTTGCTCTTCAGTGCAGGTCTGGGAACACTCTCCAAACTACTGCCTAAGTCACTCCTTTTGCTGTCAATCACTGCTTTCCATCACTGCCTCCCCGCTACTACAGCAGCATTTCCAGAGTCCCAGGTATAGTCTTCTGGATCCTCCTCTATAGCCTTCTTCCACCTCTGTATGGAATATGGTGGAAAGAAAAAACAGGTTGTGAAAATGTCTATGAATCATCTTCCAGGTCAGGATAGATAAGATAGAAATATTAAATTTTGATGAAATAAGATTTTTGCCTTTGGAAAGATCAAAAGAGTTTCAGCACTGCAGAATGAAGATTTTAAGGTTTGGGCTTTTTTGGTTTGTTTGTGGGATTGTTTTTTGTTTGTTTCCCTTCTGGTTTTTCACAGAATAAAAAAGACATTTCTGAACTCTGATTTAACCATAAGTACAAATTTTCTTAATTTTTCTGAACAGGAAACAGCTATGTTCAAAAGAAAAAAGCCAAACAACTTGGATCACTTAAATTTTAAGGAATCACATTTTGATTTAGATTTGGATGAGTTTACTTTTCTTAGAATAACAGAATCGTTGAGGTTGGGAGGACCCCTAGAGATCCATCCAGGCTGTGGTCTCACCAGTGCTAGAGAGGAAAACCCCAGATTTTCCTCTGCAGTCTTCACATTCAATTCCCACTGAGACAACTGAACAGCTGACTGAGCAAAACCAGAGATTATCACTCTGGAACTGTCAGCTTCTACTCTGTCATGCTTCAATCTGTGGTCCTGTGTACATTAATTATGTACCTATAAATATATTGAATTCTGAATAATGGCTGCCAAACATTAGGTCAAGAGAGTGGGGTTTTTTTTGTAAATGCCTTGTAAGCATATGTATAAGATAAAATAAATTACCTAGAACTAATCTCTGGTAAAGCAACAAGAATTGAAAACCAGTAATAAAATATTTTCTGCTGTTCATCACAGCTGAATCAATACCATGTACAAACAGACCACTACTGATAATAGGTTATTTCTACACAGTTTGCAAGAAGCCATGAAAGGGAGCCCCATAAATCTGATATGCTTCCTGATTCTGTCTCTGCCCTTTGCGTGTCCGTAGCCCCACAACCTGCGCCCCAGCCTCGTCTATCAGGTGCTGACTCAGCACAGTGTGCTCACAGCACAGGGAGCCACTGAGCACAGCCCCTGACTCCTGGCCACGACTTGTCGGTGTCATGAAGACAGGTGAGCTAAGTGAGGCTGGGGTGCTGCACAAAATATACTGGGGTATGGGGGTTTTATTCTTCTAGTTATACTCACCTCCATCCTTGAAGTGTATTCTGGACCTTGAAGAAGACAGTCAGAAATTTTGTGAATAAGCTATTTTTTACAGAAGCTCCTCCTCATCTTTGATGCTCTTTTTCTACCACTGGAATATGTTCTCCTGAAACTCTTTTATCATCCCTTACTTAGTTGATAAAATATGGAGTAGAATATCCACATGCTCATCTTCATGGGCCATGTCACCACATCCTTTCCAACCTATTTTTATGGCCAGGGAGTATCCTATGTCTGTGACCTTCAACAGATCTCCTGAGCTCCTTGACTACTGGAACTGTGAGGGCTAATGGTCAGGGGTCATGCTCTACTTCTGAAAAAGCAGAAGGAAGGTTGAAGGTGGGGTTGGAGAGATACAGGCAATCCCAGCCACCATCACCTTTCCTTGCTCCTGCAAGAGGTGGAGTGGGAGTGGAGGCTGGGAAGTGCAGCTCTTGCTGGCAGGGACATTCCCCTCTAGTAGTGTATTTTTTTTATATATCCCCCAAGCCCTCCTTAGTCAGCAGCTGGAGAAAGGGCAATGCAGAGACTGTTTGAAAAAGGGGGGTCAGGACAAAGATGTGAAGTCTGGAACAGCTGATTCTCATTCCTTCAGGCACAGGCAAAATGCACTGTTTCCTCTTGCAGAGCTTTGCCTCGATTGCCTTCCACTGCTATTTGTGTCAACCACATACAAGCGATTTTAAAACTCTGATCACGTCAAAGCTTGCCCATGGCGCTGGGGACACATGACTTTTTCTCACTTTGCAGTTTTACTGGAGTGCACAGTCTCTGCTGCTCCACACCAGTGGGGAAGCAGCAAGGCAGGGAGCCAGACAGCACCATCCATTGGGCAGAGACATCAGCCCATGTGCTCAGTAGACCAAAACCAGTCCTCATGCTGCCCTGTGACCTGCCTGGATCTTGTGAGCCACGTACTGCTTCTCTTCTTAGAGACATTTAATACCTATGAGGTAAAGAGAGGAAATGTGCTGGTTTGGGGGCCTTCATACCTGTTTTGACAAGTTAGATCATGGCTTTCAAAAAATAAACCTTTCCTAAATGACATTAAACTGCTTCTTAGGTGACATCCTTAAGTAATGTGTAACTTTCTTAAGCAATAATAAATCATAGAATCATAGAATGTTAAGGGTTGGAAGGGACCTTAAAGATCATTTAGAGCCAATGCCACACCATGGGCAAGGACACCTCCCACTAGACCAGGTTGCTCAAGGCCTTATCAACCTGGCTTTGAACATTGCCAGGGATGGGACATTCACTGCCTCCCTGGGCAACCTGTGCCAGTGTCTCACCAATCAAACAATAAAATATTTATTCCTAATACTGAGCCTAAATTTCCACTCTTTCAATTTGTACCCATTACTCCTTGTTCTGTCACTACAGTTCCTGACAGAGAGTCCATGTCTGACTTCTCTGTAGGCCCCTTACAACGCTGGAAGGTTGTTGTGAGGTCTCCACGCAACCTTCTCTTCTCCAGGCTNAACCTGGCTTTGAACATTGCCAGGGATGGGACATTCACTGCCTCCCTGGGCAACCTGTGCCAGTGTCTCACCAATCAAACAATAAAATATTTATTCCTAATACTGAGCCTAAATTTCCACTCTTTCAATTTGTACCCATTACTCCTTGTTCTGTCACTACAGTTCCTGACAGAGAGTCCATGTCTGACTTCTCTGTAGGCCCCTTACAACGCTGGAAGGTTGTTGTGAGGTCTCCACGCAACCTTCTCTTCTCCAGGCTGAATAGCCCCACCTTTCTCAGCCTGTCCTTGTAGGGGAAGTGCTTCAGTCCTGTTCTCAACTTCCTGGCCCTTGTCTGGACTTGCTCCCACAGTTCCANATTCCTAATACTGAGCCTAAATTTCCACTCTTTCAATTTGTACCCATTACTCCTTGTTCTGTCACTACAGTTCCTGACAGAGAGTCCATGTCTGACTTCTCTGTAGGCCCCTTACAACGCTGGAAGGTTGTTGTGAGGTCTCCACGCAACCTTCTCTTCTCCAGGCTGAATAGCCCCACCTTTCTCAGCCTGTCCTTGTAGGGGAAGTGCTTCAGTCCTGTTCTCAACTTCCTGGCCCTTGTCTGGACTTGCTCCCACAGTTCCATGTCCTTCTTACGCTGGGGACACCAGAGCTGGATGCAGCGCTGCAGGTGGGGTCTCATGAGAGCAGAGTAGAGGTGTAGAATCACCACCTTCAACCTGCTGGCCACACTGCTTTTGAGGCAGCCCAGGGCACACTTGGCTTTGGGTTGTGAGCACTCACTGTAAGCTCATGATGGGTTTTTCATCAACCTTCACACCCAAGGCTAATTTTGCAGGGCTGCTCCCTATCCCTTCTCCACCCATCCTGCTGGTGTATCTGGGATTGACACCTGACCCAAGTGCAGGGCCTTGTACTTTGCTTCATTGAACATTGTAATGTTGCTGCTTGTAGCGGGATTAGTGAGAAAGGACACTGATTCCAGTTCCAGAAGAAAAGGCATCTTTATTTAATTTTACAAACTGGTTTATATGTTAGTTCTCTAGAGTGGCACAAGGCCATTGGTCCCTGACCATCCAGCTCTTTAGAATGATTGGTTAGATCCCACAAGACCCACTTCAAAACATTTCTCTGGTCAGTATGACAACAACCTGCACCTGCAAGATAAGGAAGATAGTTTACAGAAACTCCTAACTGTCTTTCAGCCAGTGTCTGTGAGAAAGTAAAGACTTTCTCACAGATAGAGACAGAAAGCTGGAAAATCTCTCTGCAACTCAGCTTTCAGCAGCCACATCATAAGGTTTGCATTGGCCCACTTCTCAAGCCTGTCAAGGTCCCTCTGGTGGCATCCCTTCCCTCCAACGTGCCAGCTGCTCCACACAGCTTGGTGTCATCAGCAAATTTGTTGAGGATGCACTTGATCCCACTGTCATAATAAGATTTTTGAAAAACTTTTAGCTCATAAAGTAGATGGTTGATTGATTTACCTTTGTACCACAAACTAGTACATGTTCTTTATTTTCACTACATATACAAGGAAAATGTGACCTGACGTCCTGTGTGAGTGTCTTTGTCATTGAGTCCAAGTGCACATGCAAACAGACTTGAGACTGGGCCAGCAAACAGGCTTCTGCATGTTTATTTTTTTATGTTAACTTCTCCCTCATTTTTATTATAAATACCCTAACAATCAGACCATTCTTGGGCTACTTTAAAAGTGTTGTTGTTCTCAAACTTAGGCAGTGAAGTTGTTGTAAAGGGTAGCAGTTCAAGGGAATATCCAAGTGGCATTTGTAGGCTCACACCATCCTCACATGAGTGACAGAGTCTGACCCAGTGCTGGCACCTCCTCAGTGTGGGGTTATCATCACCATTATCATGGGGCTGGGTCTGCCCTCTGTGTCCTGTCTCTCACTCCGTTCCACGGCGATGCCTTAGCCTGCACTGTGTGTTCCTGTCCCTGTACCAGGCACTTCACAGGACCAAGATAAGTCTCTCAGTTCAGGTTGTGTCCCTGGGCACCTTTTTAGTTTGGTCTCAGTGCCTTAACTGCCTAAAATAAAAGGTGTGAGTTTAAGGTTTTATGTACTTCGTAAATGAGAGCAGATATTCTGGCAATGGATCAGATCAAATAAAAGAAGGCAATATTGTATCCACAACTTTATTATATTACTTTGAATATTATTTAAGATTTGTAAAATGTGACAAACCATCTTCTCTTGGCAAAGCATATTATTTTCGTGCTTCAATTGGATTGTTTTATGTAACCATATCCCTTAAGCATTCATAAACATTAATGAAATTATAATTTTAATGGTGAGTTCTAGGTAATAGATGCAAGGCAGAAGACACTGTTGGATGTAATAGAATAATCCAGGTCCTGGCTGACGAATACCCAGAGTTTAAAAACTGTGTCTGCACTACAGATGATAGCTGTAGCATCACAACTTTGCTTGGGAAACAGTGTGGCACTAATAAAGGTAATTAACATAAAGTTTTAATTATGAAGACCGAACCCAGTAATTTTGTAACCACCATTTTAAGTGGATTCAAGTATATCTGCATATTCTTAAGTCTGATAAATTCCCTCAAAAAATCAGTTTTGTCTTTTCTATGATATTTACACTCCAGCATGCACATGAAAGAAATGCCAGAAACAAAAGCAATAAAATGTATGTGAGAAATTCAAATAGTTTCTAAAGCTCTTGTTGAACCCACTGGAAAGCAAGAGTGAATATACACTGTGTGTTGGGGGCTACTCATTGCCCATGGAGGTTTGAGAGCCACTGGATCTAGGTTGTGTATATAGAGAGACACAGCCAGTACCTTTTGAAGGGGAGTGTGGGTGAATGGGGATGCACAGTGGTGCAGTGATGTCACACTGTGTTGCAGGAGGACCTTCACTGCATCTAGGAGAGGTTACTGGATGTGGGAAGCAGTCACCACCTTCATAAAGCTGTACATAATATGTACAGTGCATCCTTTAAAAATTCTGTTGTAACCAATGGGCCCAGCTCCCCTCAATCCATTTTTTACTTTTCTGAGAACTCTTATCCATGCAGAAAGACTGTCTTTGTAATTGAGAATTACTTGGTACATGCAGAAATTGCAGTTTCTGGTCCAAAGTCTCCTGGCATAATGATTAGCAAAGCTGACACAAGAGAGGTAAAATCAGCCAGTGAATGAGAGTCTGCAAAGTGAGTTTCAAAGCTGATTCCTGGCACTGATCCATCACACCCTGCTGGCATCAAACAGCATTCATCATACAGTACTAGAATATATGGCCTTATTGCAGAGGAAATAATAACATCCTGATCTGTCACTGTTGTGCTGGGGACGGCGAGAGAAGAAACACATGAAGTCCAAGGCTCAGGGATAAAAGGAAGCACTTTAATAATTTTCCAAAGGCTTTTATATGTTAGTTCGCAAAAGTGTGTTAAATGGCATAAGGTAATTGGTCCTTTGGCCATCCACCCCTTGAGGGGATTGGCCAAATTCTAAGACACCCATTTCTAAATATTTTCTAGTCAGAACCATAACAATACTGCAAAACAACCTGCAGGATAAAGGGATTAGTTTACAGAAACTTCTAACTGTTTTTCAGCCAGTGTCTGTGAGAAAGCAAAGACTTTCTCACAGACAGTGGCAGAAAGCTGGAAAATCTTTCTGCAACCCAGGTTTCAGCATCCACACTGATCTGCCCCAAACAAAAAGGATGGGTATCTAAAACCTGATGTTGATGTCATTGGAGCAGTTGCTTTTGCTTCTAGCAAAATGACATGTAATTTTATATTTTTTTGCCAACTGAGATTACATTTCTCACCACTATAGAAAAAAGTTTGGATGGACTTACACTAGTGTTGAGTTTACCTACAAAGGATAGCATATGGTGTTGGTAGGCACTTTTAGGAGTAATTCTCCCTGTCTAACTTAAATTACTATTTTATGTAATGACTCAGTCATCTTCTGGAATTGTCATTCTCTCTTTAAAAATTATGCATTTGCTTAAGATGATAATCCATGATTTGTCCAAGCTGTAGGTTGTTAAAATTATGTGAAGTTAAACTCTTTATGCAGTAATTTTAGTGAGGATTTTTTACTAGTTTTGCAGCTGAACTTTTAGAGTGGACTGTACTATACAGCCAACAGCAGACAGTAAGTGTGAGGAAGATTAGTGAGTCTGTAAGACTCTGAAATTATAATGTGTTTACACCCAGCTCAGAATTAAACTAGGGCTGTTTCATTCATGGTAATGCATTAAGATGAGTGCCCTTTTCCTGAGTTTTTGTGCTGTGATGATGATCTATCGCCCACTTGATTTATAACTCTGTTCATACCTATTTCTACAGACTATTTGGAATCTTTCTCGAGGTCAGACACTGAACTGAGTATTAGGCAACCCAGAAACCCCAAAGACCAAAGGCGCTCTGAAGAACTGGAGACCGACTGCAGCCGTGCCAAGCAGCGCTGCCGAGAGGAGCCTCGCTGCTCTGCCGTGCACAGGAGCTTCCAGCGGGCGTGCCAGGCAGCAGCAGCAGCAAAGTGCAGGTTCCCCATGCCTGGAAAGTGTTTGTTAGCCTGGAGAGAGCTGAGGAAAACAGTTCTGGGAAAGTGCACATGCTCAGAGCCACTTCAGATGAGATGCATTAAAATCTGGAAGGGAATATTTGCGAACCCTTGCTTACAATACTCTGAGGAGAGCCAAGCCTCAGCAGCAAGTGAAAATGACGATGACTATAATGCTGATGTTGATGGTGAGAAAGGTCTGGTCACCGACACAGGTTAGTGCTATTCCAGTAGTCTGAATGCTTTCATTAATGACAGTGGTGTCCACAGTCTGTGAAAAAGGTTTTCTTGCCCGCTTGCAATTCAACATTGAAAACAAGATCCTTTTAGGAGGTTTATTTATAAATAACTTTACAATCTGACAGAAAATGATAGCCGGAGTGCAAATACTATTGTCCTTCAATGTGTTATTTTGATACAACCTGATCTAAATCAGGTTTTAGTTTTTCACTATAACTAGAAACAGTATAAGACCAATAAAAATAATTTTCTAATAGCAATAATTGTCTGCTTGCCTTGACTTTAGGTCATAACAAGCAGTTAGCTGAAAACTGGTCCACTGATAAACACATTAAGGCCTCTGGCTTTATTTTATTCACAAGAAATCTGACTTTAAAATGCACTGAGAAGTTCTAAAAAACTCTTCTTGAGTTCCTAGGAGCTATAATTATGTAAAAAATGTTAGCAGCAGCCTTTGATAAACTGTGCTTTGGCCCCAAAACTTATGAATATGTCTAATAGTGGGTTTAGAAATTGTTAATGGGTTCTATTTGGTCAAGCTAATTTGTTTTATTCTTGTTTATTTTTACTACTGGCACTATGCCAGCAAGACAGCCAATTCTTTAAAGTAAAAGGCTAAGATATTATTTATCACTTATGCCTGTACCTGTATCTTTTTCTTCTAGACAATATTAGTATGGAAACAAAATTGCAATGGGGCTTATCTGGTCTCTCCAAACAAGGTAAGTCTGAATTTACTTACAAATCCTAAAAAATAATTTTAGCTCCATTTTTGGACAGTGTACCATGTACCTCCAGATAAAAACTAATACTTTCCATTCAAATGAATTATCAGGGAGCTAATAGATCCAACATATTTTCAGTTAAGGTATTGGGTAGAGAAGAATCCAAAAATGTAACAGGTAACAATCAGGTAATGTAAATCAGGTAACAGTCATGATCCTGTTAAATTTACCAAGGCAAATCTTATCCCTTAAGCATTTTAGGGTCAGAATTCTCTAGATATTTTTGGAAGGTTTATTTCACAGTCTAGAAATATCTAAACTGATGTTAAAATCACAAAAATGCCATTTGTATTCTCTTCTTCATTACTTATTGCACAGCCTAGCATAAGACTGCACACTGGAGATTTCAGCAGTTTCAGGAGGGTTGCTTGTGAGAGCCAAGCAGGTACAAGACAGGAGGATGAAGGTTACTCAATAGGCTGAAAAGAAGCAATGCTGGAAGAGCTGGATCAGAGTTTTGGGAGTCAAGCTTGATTTACTGGGAATGTTGTAGACAGGACGCCTACCAGTCATCATCTGAGAAAAATTTTCTTGAGATTTTATTTTAAAAACTGTTATTCTTTTTAGCGTACACAACAAACAGAAGCTGTTTGGATGTGAACAGGGAGTGCGTTGAAGATGAAGTGTGTAACAAACAGTTGTCCCTGTACCTTAAAGTTTGCTTAGTAAATAAGAAGTGCAACATGGAAGGATGTCAAGCAGCCATAAGGTTCTTCTATCGAAACATGCCTTTTGAAGTTGCCCAAATGATGATATTTTGTGACTGTACCCAGCATGATGAATCCTGCCACAGAGCCAAAGAACTTCTCCATGGCAAGCCCTGTGCAGTTACTGCAGTTCCACTCCCATCATGTCTGAATGTAATCCACATGTGTGAAGAGAATGAATTGTGCAGGTGAGTAGAAGAAGTATTTTGCCCAGTAAAGTGCTTTTGAATTATGATTTGGTCAAACCATTTTTATACATACTCTCTATATCTCATCTATAACAAAATCATTTTCTGCACTGTATCTGCTGTGTTTGACATCTTCACAGATGTTTGCATCAGCTCTGGTAATTCTAGAAGTAATTCCACAAGTAAACTGAAATGATTAATTTTCAGAAAGGTCGGGAATCTAATGTGGGCTTTTCTTATGCCTGTATGTTACACTTAACACAATTTCTGCTGGACAAACTATGTCATTGCATATTTTCATTATCACTTCCTTCAGATAACACCTGCCTGTCTGCACCTTTGCCCTCTAGCAATTTGCCCAAGTTGTGCACCAGACCAGACAAAGTTTGTTTGGTTAAAGTAATTGCCTTTGGAGGGCAGAGTCTTACCCTTTGTACCCAACAGCCATGCAACCAACTTGGCCTGTTGAAAAAACTCTTGTCTTATTCTCTTCATCTCAAGGATACTTGCAAAAAGCGTTCAAAAAGCTGGCCTGAAACATGCACCAAACTCATGAAGGATAATGCCCTTTCAAAGTTATGTTTTATATTTATAAAACATGCAACAGGATTACCCATATTTGTAGCTCAACTTAATTGCCACCTTTTACAGATGTTCAGTTGGTGTTGCTAAACAATAAAAAACTTGACTCTTTTCTTTTAACTACAATAGCGGCTGCTAACACCTAAAGCTGCTTCAGTCCTGCTTGCCTGCCTGCTCGCTTGCTGTAGTTCTCGTCTGTGGTAGTCCTTTTCTTCTGATAGTAGTCCTCTCCTCTGTGGCAGCAGTCTCTTCTGTTGTGGTAGTCTTCTTCTGAGTTCTTTTCTTCTCTTTTATGCTCTCCCTCTCAGAGGGGCAGCTGGTCTCTGGTCTCTGGTCTTTAGCAGAAGCACCTGGCTCCGAACAGCTGCAACTCATCCAGGGACTGCCTACAGCCTGTTCTTGCTCTCCTACACGCCTCTCTTTCTGCTAATAACAAAGATGGTTTGGCTGGGGCACACCAAAAGGTGCAAATACATCACAACAAATTGGCCCACTTTGGTTTTCAGTGTAGTCACCTTGGGAATTAGATCTGAATCTTACCTCAAAGCTGTGCTGAAATTCACCTTCAGTCAGCAAACCAGGAGGCCAAGAGGTGATTTTGGTTTTGTGCAGATTATTCAGGCTGATGTCAGTGAGAATGGACAAAGAATTGTGCTACAAATATATGTCCATAGATGTATAGGCATGTAATATCATAATGGAAAAGTGCTGAATTCCCCATCATTTTGGGAACATTAATGTTTCCTAGCACTGACAATAAGTGCATATAATTACCAAAATTGGTCTGTGAATTATGGCTAGTCACATCCATAAATCAGGAGGTGAATAAAAATAATTCCATTAGAACAGAGGTGGCATCTGCTTTGGAACCTTTGCTTGGTAATGAAAATATTTACAGTAATTTTCTAGCCAGTATTGCAACAGTCCCTGCTTTTCCATGTGACATGCTTGTTGCTACTACACAATATCAACAGCAAATTAATAACCTAATTCTATGATTAAGGAAGAATATTTTAATACCTTAATGTACAATATACAAGACTTCACCTTTATCATCCCCTAAAATTTAATGTGATAGATTTGGCTTTAATTAATATCTACATATTTTTTAGTTAATTTATAATGGATATTTTCTATTGTCATATACAGTGCATTAAAGGCCAATTGAATTCCATCCTAACAGCAAATAAATGGAAATAATTTGAGATTATTGAACAGGGAAACAAGTTAATTCTTCATGTAATTTATCTCTGCTATCAATTTATCTTTAAGTTCAACTGAATTACTTCTACTTTTTGGACTTTTTGGATATTTTGTATTTGTTAGCATTCAGGGGGCGAAGGGGTTGACATTGGATGTCGATTATTTAATGCAAAATAAGTTGAATGTTTCTTCTTCTTTCACACTGCTCAAAAACTGATCTACTGGAACAGCACCTGGTGTAGTTTCATTGTGATGACTGGTCTAATTCCTGTGTTCACATTTCTCCTCTGAGTATCTGAGACTGTTGGAATTCGCACTGTTTCTTACTGGACTCTGGGAAAATCTCCACAGGTGCTCATTAGAAGGGCAGTTGCTTTTTCTCAAAATCAGAGCAGAATTTATGTCAGCTATCACTGAAAATTGTGATTTTTAAGGCTTAAGTGGTACCTTGGAAATATACTCTCTTTTAGTGGTGTTCCTTAAATGTCCTTTTATGAAATCACAATTGCTAAAGTGTCACTGTATACTTCTTTATTTTTTTTTCCCCTACCAGGAAAAAATACACAACTTTTCAGTCAAAGTGTTGGAGACATGTGACAAAAAAATGCTATGAGGATGAAGCTTGTCTTGAAACTTTAATCAAAGATGACATGCCCTGTTCTGCCAGCGCTGATTGCAAAGCAGCCTACATCAGCAACTGGGGCACAATGCTGCACATGGAGTGCACCTGCCAGAATCTGCCTCCCCTGGAGCAGCCTTTGTGCGAGCTCTTCCATCACATGCTGCACAGCAAATCCTGCTTCAGTGACTTACGTGAGTAACACATACAACTTTACAGAAAAATAAGTTTTAAAGAGAATTAAGATGCTAATTTACACCAAATCTTTACTATATCTTTGCTACCACTGGTTGCCACAAGATCTAGAGCTGTGGGTTTTTAAAAATCCAAATCAAAACACAAATTGGAAAGTTTTCTTCCTCTGGTTTGGGAAAAAAATTGTAATAGTAGTACACCAATGAAATTGATTACATGTCTCAGTACTTGAACTTTATGAAATAAAGAAATAATTTCTGGAGTCTATATCAATATGCAGATTAGAAAATTCCAAAGTCTTCCTGTCATTGGCTTAATGTTGTACTTTGGTACACTGTTTCTGCAAATAATATGAAGCAGCTTTTTTTTTTTCTTTCTTTTCTTCTTGGAGTCTAAATATTAGTAAACCTTACACATATTTAGCAACAGACTTCATTCCACAAAAATAACTTCAATTATTTAAGTAGGATGTTAAATAGGAATGAAGGCTTTAGGATTTTGGCTTCAGTAAAAGCACTGGGTGTAATTCAGATGAAATATAGGTACTTTCTCAGAACCAGTAATGGATTTCACGTGCTTAATTAGCTACTTATTTTTGTTAAATATACATGTCCTTGCCAAGCCTTTGGTTAAGAGAATTTTTAATGCAATAAATGGCAATATGGGAGCAAATATTAATGTTTTAGTCTGAATCTGCAATGTGCCTTCAAAGCAAAGCTCCTGTTTGTCCCCATTTACTGTCACATCTCAGGGTGGTTCTCTATCATAGGGTGGTTCCTGGTCTCCTGCAGCATAAAACTGAACCTAAAGGTTCATCTGCAACCTCTGCAGTGCTCCAGCTGCATGCAGACATCTGGTCCATCAACTACATCAAAGACCAAAATATCCTCTTCTCAAATCTCTGATCTATCACACCAACTACTTTGCAATATAAATCCTCTTAGGATGTGTTACTCGCTAGTGCATCATGCCCTATGCCAGTTATCTTCTACATATATACTCCACAATTATATATATTCTTAAACTAACTTGGGAGAGCAAACAATACCTAAACATTTCAATGAAAAGAAATGGCTCTTTCATTGTTTTATCTGATGGACTGTATTTTGAAAACATATATGGATTGTGTGCATGCATTTCATTGAATGAAGTAGCTACTCTTTTAGTTCTAACAACCAAAATGGTATCACTGATAAGGGTGTAATTTTTTTCGTGACATTCAAAGGCTACCCAAAAATTAAAATCAAGTTGCTGAAACACTGCTCTCAGTTTAGTTAATCACTACTCAAATCCAGACTCTGAGAAAATATTAAAAATCATATAACAACTCCCCTGGAAAAGAATAATGTAACACACTTAGACTTGAGATGTCTAGAGGTGATTTTGCTGATGAATATTATTTACTTGTTTGCTTTATGGCTGAATTTAAGGGTCCAAATGAGTGAACACATCATCATGTTGGTTATTTCTTAACCTACAAAGGAAAAAGATGATCCTCCTGCCTGAATAATCAAATAATTGCTGACGATCTTTTGCCATTCCCTGAAGCAGTCTCAGGATAAAATGGTTTGAGGGTTTTTGTGATTGAAACTTCCCTAACCTAATTGGGACTGGAGAACAGAGGCTTATGTTCCTTGTGTGGTGCAACAATTTCCTGGCAGTTAAACAAAAAGAATTTCAGGATCCAGAGCCTTTGGTTGATCAGTACCTACTCTACAGAACACTTGCAGGTTATTGTTAATACTGGGCCATTTTTTTGTCTAGATGTCTAGTTGTAATGCAGCTAAACTGATGATGGTGATGATTACGGGTTTAATATAAGGCATGTTTTTAATGCCATTCTCTGCGTGGCAGTTCAGAGATGTGGAGTGACTACTCTGCTGCAGCGCCCACCCAACCCCATCTGCTGAATTATTCCTCTGGCCTGGTGGTGATCTTTGGCTGACTTACACTCTTACAACGGCAGTGATCCCAAACACTGAAACCTTTCTGAATAGCAAAACACCCAGGGTTTGGAAAAGGAATCTTTGCCTTTAGAACTGGTGTGAACAGGCCCACAAGCGGTGTTTACACCATCTTGTCTTCCTAGTCTTGCATGGCATTGCCTTGGCTACAAGTGTTTGAGTTGGAGAATAAACTCTGCCTTGTGGAAATTACTTCAGGCTACTACCCCTTTCTCACCACTTCTATATTGGTTTGGTGGACCCAAGTCTTTTGGTGGGCCTATTTTTAAAACAGTTTATGTGAAAAGAGAATTTAAACTGTTTTGTGGCAGAGAACATTTTCAGAGCGTGCTTGTCACCCACAAGAAAAACTACAGGGGAGGTTTAACTGAGATGGAAAAGGAAGAACTCTTTTGCACTCATTCAATTTGTTCATTGAGTATCAGTAAACAGTATTTTTAAATATCTCCCTTTATAAATTCTGTGGCTGTTAGCAAAATATCAAACAATATTTACTTATATTATTATTTTAATGTAATTTTTTAAATAGATATTTTCTTTCCAATATTCAGGTCAAATTTCTCTTCAGAAGAAGGGTTTTCAGTGGGTAAATACAGAAGTGCCAGGCGAAAAGAATTCTGGAGCACAGATCCATTCTTCTGCAATTAATGGTGAGTTTGGGCAAGTCACTCCGTGATTTACACAGAACTACTCTTGAAATATCCCTCATGTATGAAACCACCCAACTACTGGGTCCCTTGGGTGGTTTCAGGCAAGTGAGCTTGACCATTGCTCCTCCATTCGGTCTGGATATCTCCCTACCTGTTTGGCTTAGTTTATATATCCACAAAATAAAGTTAATCAGACTGAACCAATTACTCTGATAAATGGTTTTGAAATAGATGTCTCACAATCACTGTATTATAATTGGGGAAAATTAGGCTATTAAGCCTGCCAGAGCCTGACTCTCTGTACAGTCATTAGAGAGTAGTAGTCATAATGTGTAATACGAATTATTAGCTTTGATGTCACACCTATCTCTCTTGGCTTTCTGTAGTAGTTACAACAAAATTAGAAGCCACGGTAAGTGGTCTGAGAAGGGGCTTGTGTTACACTCCATCAGACTCTACCTTCTCATACAACAGAGGGGCACACAGTATCCCATGGGCGGAAGAGCTGCAGCTGCTTTTATTTCCATGCATTTAAAGTAAGAAATTAAGCAACATAAAGTTAAAGGATATTGAATTAATATACAAATGTTTTCATTGCTGAAATAATATTATTTTATATTTCCTTTTGAGGGGCCCAATTACAGAACGAGAACACTAAAGAGCTTAATGCACAAATATCACCTCTAATGAGAAGGACCTGTTCTACCTTGTGCAGGGCAGATTACAATTCTCCAGACATTACTACAAATTAGTTCCCAGAACTGTTCATACAGAACACTTTCAACTGTGAAAAAAATAATTCAATCTCTGCATGCAGTAGAAAATGAAGTGACTTCTAACCTCTCTATCCTTCAACTACTGCTGAAGTGGGCAACCTGGGAAGTATAAAAATGGATTAAGGGAATGGGATTCCTGAGACCTGTATGTGCATAATTAAGCATTTGGCTGTAGCGTTAGCATTAAAATTACTTAAGAATCATGCATATCAGCCAAGTGCTCTGTGTAGCCAGAAAAGAAAGTCAGGGACCCTTAAAGGAAGAGTAGTCCAATCTTTTTGGACTGCATTTGCTGAAATTATTGACTTCTCCTTGCCAGTTACAGAGGGAGCCTGAATCCCTAGTTGGAGCAAGACTCTAGTGGTTAAATAATGCAAGTCATAATACAAGAAATACTGCACTATGTGAGAAAATGCAAAATGTGAAATATTTCACCCTTGTGACTAGTTCTAACTGCGGACCCTTTCTGTGGGTAAAATGCATGATAGATTTCACTCAGAGATTCAGATAAATATTTGCAAGAAGCAGCCTGCACCCAGTTAATTCTGTTCCCATGGAAGTCTGAATACTTTCCAAAAACCTCTCCTTGAAGTCTTAACAGAACTTTGGATGGCCTTAGAAAAATATAAAGAATGCTGACCAGCCTAAACCATACAATAAAATATTCTTTCTATCGTAGCTGTCATGTACATTAGATGGGAATTCTAAGCCATAAAAGTCTCCTAGGAAGCCAGGTCAAGAAGAAGAATTTGATTCAGGATATCTGCCTGATGGTAAAAACTATACTTCAAATTGTTTCATAAATCCGACTGCCAAAAATCTAACCCAGTGTCCTAGATTGATATGCTAATAAATGTGCATTACTCAGGCTGAAAAGGGAGTTATCATCTTCACAAAATATATATCTTAATGAAATCAAATCCCAAGAAGAATTCAGGGCACAGAGGCAAAACTGTTAAGTTATCAAATATGGCCTTTCACGTGTGAAGACTTTTGAAGACATTTGCTTCTTGGCTATTTTCTGCTTGAAAAACACAAGATAAAATCTGCTAATGTCTCTGCACTAAAATCTCAGAAGAATCCTTTACTTAGTTTGTCATTGAAAGATGCAAGGAACTCTTTCACCAGATGAAATGAATGGCCATCTACAGATGAACATGCTCAGAAGAAACTCAGGATGTCTTCAGCTTTTTCTTAGTTTTATGCTTTAAAATATAGCTTGCTGTTCAAAAAACCAGTTAGATTTCTCTGGTTATTCAGCATAATAGATTATTCAGCAGCATTGCAAATCATCCCATTGGATAAGATTGCTTTAATAGAAGGAGTCTTTCACAATAGATAATAAATCTATACATATATACATATATTCAAATATATTTGCAAATAAATAGAAACATGGAAGTTGAAAAACTATTATTCCAGCTTTTGGTGTAAAACTGTGATACCAGGATTATGTAAAAATCTTGACTGGATTTAAACACATTCGCATTCTCAGGAGGGAACAGGCCAACCAAGCCATCTGTGGGCTGATAGGACTGTTAACAAGATGTGATGTGGGCATAGTCAGAAACATATAAAAGTTAGTGAGACTTTTCCTGTAAGCTTAGATGGGGCTAGAATTTGATCTCATTTTGGAAACAATATCAAAAAGTGATAAATCAAATAAAATTTGTCCAAACTTCTAATATGCCTACCTAATTATGGATTTTCAGCCTGGTTTTGACTTTATTCTATGTAAATTATATCAATGACTTTACAGATCCACATAGTTGAGAAGATTGCTTCCTGCACTTTAATTTGAAAAATGATTCATGTGGGAAGATAAGGATTTACTTTCATCAGCATGGAGCTTTGGAACTAAGTTGTGGTTTTTTTATGGAAGAGAAAGCTGGAAATACAAAACACTTAACCTGTTCTTGTGAGATACAGTAAAATTGGGCTTGGCCCAAAACTGTTGAAATTTCGTCTTAAATTGTAGTGTTATCATATATTTCCTACTGAGGAGTTTTGCAGTGCTGAGTATTTAGATAAACAAGTAATTGGCAGGGTTTATCTGCAAGTATACCAGCTGCTGTGGGAACTGAGATTAGTTCAGCTGCAGTGACTTTAATTTGTAAGGTATCAAACATTGTCAGTCTGACAGTTTTATAATGTAGAAGAAAGGCCGTGACGAGTGCAGGTAGCCAAGAAACCTCAGAGCACAAGCTGGGATGTATCTGGTCGATGACTACGCGCTGGGTGTACGTAAGGAGGTAGATCTGCAGTAGAGCGTAACCCCGCTGACTGCTCCAGCTGTTAGCTCCGGCTGAGCTCACAGTTCTCCTCTGCAGGCCTCGCAGCCGGGAGTGTCTGTGTGTCCGCAGGCAGCCCCAGGTGGTGCTTCAGCAGTCCCCACACCCCCGTGGGTGCGTCCCCGAGGTCTGCAGCGCATCCTGCGAAGGGCAAGACAGGCGTCCCGCAGCCGTGGTGGCCCTGCTCCAGGCCTGCCCCGGGGTGAAAGGGCCCAGGGGTCTCTCCTAGCCTGCTCTCCGTGGCACAGAGCAGCTCTGCCAGCAGCTCACAGCCCCGCGGGAATGACGGCTCTCGCTCGTGTCTGCTCAGTCTCTGCGCTCCTTGCGCGTTCAAGTGGTTAAACCACAAAAAATGTATAAAATACAGAGTCAGCTTTTCAGCCACAAAAGTTTGCCCTGTCCTAGCCTTACAAATTTCCTCACTCCTCAGCAGGTATGAGACAATATGTGGTTCCTAGCATGATCCCATCACTGAAATCCCTCTTTGTTCCCCATAGAACGGAATCAACATCTCTTTTACCAGCAGTTCATCAAAAACTTAGCATTTTTTCAGATTTTTTCAAAAAAAAAGAAAAAAATTATTTCAGTTGATCATTTCAGAGTGTTTTGTTTGATTGAAATGAAGCACCTTTTAGGAATTTTATAAGAAAAAGATCATGATGTTCTGCTGAAAATTTACTAGCCCATTTTTAACCATCCATGACTGTAATTATAATATATAATTTGTTAGATATAATATTTTTTGTGGTAAGTGACGTACTTTAAAAGTTCCCATTTACCTAACATATGTGTGAAAGTCACTTTCCACTTCAAAAAAGTAAGATCATCTTACCCCTACAACTGCTTCTACACTTGTAAAAAGTTTTCAGAAATAGCTGCATGTACAGTTAAGATTCAGAAACTGAAAAAAATGCCTACAAATCACTCTTTTGCTAAAACCCATCATCTTAAAGAAATGTTGTAACTTGAGAGCTAGGCCAGCTGCTGATGTAGTTCTTAATATATGTTATTAGCAGTCCTTCTCTAAGATAGACCTCATCCCTCTTTCTTCAAAAAGTCACCATATTAAGTATCTTTCAGTAGGTTGTTGGATAAATGGAATGTTCATTCCATTTGTGCAAATTGTGGTGGTTCAATCATTGCTTTCATTTTCTTATACTGGAAAACTTGAACTTGGGATAGTTTTTTGAGAAGAAGTGAGCACCATCCTACAATGAAAGCCAGGCAGGTCCAGCCCCCTGCTCAGCTCATTGCTTTCCTTGCTGTGGAATACATATTCACTCTCTGCCCAGGGCTGCTCCAGCATCCCTACCACCTGTGCTTGTGCCGCATGACAACGCGACACCTGCTGCTTGTATGCAGTGCACACGGAAATGTTTCATTTGGGGTTTGTGTGTGCACATACACAACACATGGAACATGTAATAACTGATAACTTATTCGGAGACCAGAAGCGGCCTTCTCACAGCCCAGGTAAGTGGCTCAGTGATGAGTCCAGGAATCCATCTCTTCCTTAGTGAATGTTCCACTGGCTGTGTAAGATGGAGAAGCTCAGGAGCAGCCAAGGCCCTCTGCATTTGAGTTCCTATATAAACAAAACTTACTTGATTGTACAAAGGTGACAGAATCAATGCAACAGGAAAGTCACAGAAAGGTCTCGTGTTTTGTGCTTGTGGCTCTGCATTTGTGCCCCCTTGTCAAGTCATCTAACTTCCACACCTCTCCATCCCATGTCCAGGGCTTACATTACATTCTCAACTGAAACATTTACTTCAGAATATTTATACAAAAGCGATGGATTCATTCCTTCAGGAAAAATAAGTTACTCCTCATTTGGAAAAGAAAATTTGAAACAGCTCCCAGTTTTTCAACAGCTGGAATTTTTAGCACATAAGCCACCTAAGTGACTTTTTGGTGAGAAGCCTAAAAGAAAGAGGAAACTCCATGGGAATGGGGCCCAGAAAAACAGTGTTCGATCCCATTTTACATTAATTTGATTCTAGGTGAAGTATTGCTCCACACTGTAATTACCATAATATGTGAAAAAGGAAAATAAGTCTACTAGATAAGTAAGATCCTAGTCTGCTCTGATAACACAGAATAAAATTAACATTTGAAAATCAATAGGGAGAATACTCCAAAACAAAAATCACAGTAACAAGCTGTTGCCCTGGAGCAGAGTGAAAGGTACTGCTATACATATGAAGCGCTATTGGAGCTGGTATTTACTAAATGAAGTCTGAAAATTACTTAGTATCAAATGGCAAAGGAAGAGTTATTCCTACCACTGACATACATCTAGGTCTTTTTCCTCCTTTTAATTACTTTTGTCAAAATTGGTAGTTAATTTAGCTCACATATGTATGCTTTCCAACACAGATCTCAAATCTGATTCTTATTACTAAAAAAGTAAATTATTAATTTCTGTTTTCTCTGTTTATTTATAGGTGAAACTGTCTACATTATTGCTTACTCCTCCTGTATAGCTCTCATCCTAGGAATAGTCCTGTTGACTCTCCTGAAGATCAGGTAATTTGATAGGGATATTAATCACTGATTCTAGGAAATTGAAAAAACAGAAAATAAAATGTTTTGACTTAGTTAAAAGGTGGACATTTTGATTGTCTTTAAAAACAGTCCAGCATGTCCCAGTGATGGAAAGAACTGACATTGTGGGTGTCAGCAGGGAAGAGTGAAATATGATATGTATCTACAATGCCCTCCATTCATGCAGAGATCCCAGGCTTTGGGAGGTTTCATTTCCTGTCCCATGGCAGGGGAAGGCGAAATCTGAATTCAAAAATTCTGTGAGACTATGTTCCTAGCCCCATAGCAGGCAGCGGTAATGCAAAAAGGAAATGAGAATATTCAGCATTATAGCATATTTAGAAACCAAATTGTGAATGCTGCTATTGTAGTTAATATTCTTGCCAAATGCCATTTTTGCTCATAGGAGTCTGAAAAACACCCACCATCCCTGCCATCCTTTCCCTCTCCCNCCCATACACCAATGCTTGGTAAGAAAACAGAAATGTGCATTCACTTACTTAAATGAACATGGCCTTTTCTTAAATGATACATTTTCTTGGACCAAATTTAATGGCCAGATTTCAAGAATTACACTGTCAGATGATAGGTAACAGAGCATGATGTAGCAGGAGCTATATATAGTGGGAGGGATATTGAGTCAAATTTCATTATTAAATTCCAAGGCAGATCAAAGAGGAATTGTAGAAAAATGCAAAAGGCAAGTCAAGGATATATGGGAACAGAGGCTTTCTCTTTAGGTTTGCAGTTACAGGAATATCAGCATATAAACAAAATTCAGATTTAAAGAATACAGAAGATGGAAGAAAGAACAATGCATTGATAACAATGAAGGGGATTATTTTATACCACAGTGTTCATCATAAAAATAGGGGAATTTTGCCACTGATTTCAATTAAGCCGAAGTTCAACCCAAAAGCGGTATAGTTTATTGTTAAATAAATGCACATTCTTTGTTTTCAGAGCCTGCAGAACAAAACGTGAGTCAAGAAGTCCCTCGCCAGACCATTCTTCTGAAACATTTATGGCCCATTATAAAAGTCACAGATGAACTACTCTGTTGCTTATGCTTTTCAAGGCTATTCCTGAAAGCCAGCCTGTTGTACATATGCGATAATAAAATATATATTAAAAAAAGACTATAAATTATGGAATTTTGTAGTTAAGCATACAAAATATTTTTATATTTATTAGCCTATTTTAAACCTTTCACAAGCTGAAAAAAATGGATAAAAAAAAGGTAAACCTGTGCTCTCTCTTATTTGTGTAGATTGCCAGATCTCTCCTGAGCTGCACATTTCCTACATTTTTAGCTGCACATGACACTGGTATAAATGCTGTATCAACAGTGTCAATCTTTGAAGCCCACCCTTCTGATCTCAACTCATCTGGAAGAAATAAAAAAAAAATCCACTCAGAAACATTTTAGAGCCCTGATAAAGAGCACAGATGTGGCAGTTTTGTACACCAGGCTCCCAGGTACCAAGTACCCAATGCAGTATTTGTCAAGCAGCAGTCACAAATAAACTGCCTGTAGTTTGATGGTGGAGCACTTGTAGGGTAGGAGGAGATCAGGATTACAACCCCTTTCAGAACTAAAATGACTGTCTGGAATAATGCTTTGACTCCAAAATGTTGCTGCTGAAACTGTTTTTAATTTCTCCCCCAATATGCTTCTAAAAGAAATGAACGAGGTTTGCCACTTTGAAAACAATAACTTTAGAAAGCATTTTTTGTTCTGAATGCCTAGTGGAGAAAGTCACTTGCTTGGGGCTGAAGTGCCTGCTTCTGAAGAGAGAAGCTATGACCCATCTCATCAGCTGTGTTTCCTATTCATTGTCCCTGGGCAAGACCCGAAGTGCCTAATTGTCCCCTAGCAGTGTACTGGGAGTCATGGCTCCTAAATACCATTCTGGATCCCACTTTGTGGCTATGAGCCCTGGATCTCTCTCTATAGCTGAGTCGTTTTGCTAGATTTAAGCTTCTATTTACTACCAGTGAGTTGTCTTTGTTAAATCTTTGTAACAATCTGGTTCTGGTGAGCACAGGATTATGGACTGCCGTTTCTTACTCAACTGTTACCATGAATAGCATGTGTATTGTCTTGTTGTAATAGCATCTGATAATTAACTTTATTTTGAACGTGATTAGTTTTAATTTTGTTTGAATAATCACTAAATGTAATGCAGCTCCAGTTTTGACCATGACAAATGACTGATCCAGGGCTACATCTAGGGCTAGATGACAGATCTAGGACTAGAAATTATTACGATCAGAAAAGCAGGAATCTCTACTCTTCAGTGTGACTCTTGCTTCTGGCTTTGGTAGCTTGTGAAATTATTTGTGTGAGAGCAAAATCTTAAGTGTGCAGTTCTGTTGGGGAGAGGCTTAGAAATTTTAAACAATTATTACAATATGGATTTTCTCTTTGTTATCTGCATAAACCAAACAAAGTCCTTTTTGTTTTGCAATCAAATGTTCTGTCATTACTAAACCAGCATTTGGACAAAAATACAGAAACAGAAAAGTGCAGTTAGTTTGTTAATCAAAATTATCTCCTTTAGCAGTCCAGCAATTTGCAGCATCTGCCTTACCTCCCACCAAAGTGGTATAATCATATTCTTCATTTTAAAACTGTGAAGAGGAAAGAGTTCAAACTGAAAATACTGTTGAGAATATGTGGGATAAAAACATTTCTTTATAGATGAAATATACTTCGGACATGAAACCTGTGCTGGTTTTCAGTCTGACTTCAAAAACCAGTGAACCCTCCATGTCACAAAATTTGAAGAGCTCAATTTAAATTCAGATTTAACTAAACCTCAATCAACAACAACAAAAAAATTACCTTCTGTCTTAGAAACTTTTTGTTTTCTAATTGTCTTACATTTAGACACTAGAAACCCAACTCATCTATGTGCTTAGACACAGACACACACTCACAAACAAGTATGTAAAATGTACTTGAAGCTGAGGGTATATAAATTACTCTGAAAGACAGCAAGATATTTAGTGGCTATTGTGTTGTTCTGCAATTTTACAGGCTCTCTCTTAAGAGATGACTTAAATGCTTAATGGGAAAAGTACATTTCCTCTATTCAACATGTAAAAAGTACTCTGTCAATTGTGTCTAGGTGTTAGTTATTAAATAAAGGAATTTCTGCTGGGATGATCTGTATTCCTGTGATCCTGATTATACTCTAACTGCTTCACAGTTTTGTGAACAGAGAATCACAGAATCAGTTAGTTTGGAAAAAGCATTTAAGATCTTTGAGTCTGACCATGATGGAAGAAAAAGCAGAATTTTGTAAGAGCTTCATTATTGAAATATTTTCCCCTCAAGTATGACATCTGCATCTAATACCCAGATGAGGAAAATGAAGTCTCATTGATGACAGGATTCCCAGGACACACATCATTTTGAGTAAGGACGTGGCATTCATCCTCTTTCCACTGGAGCTGGGACATCCCAAAGTGAAGAAATAAAGTCTGATTGGGCTACAGGGAGAAAGCATGAATTTTTGCCTTAACAGCACTCTCATCTGAAAGGGAGAATACTGGGTTCCAGTATTTTCTTTGAAGATTGTTTATGCATTTTATCTAATAATTGTTTCAAATTAAACGTGTGAAGAGTTTTTGAGACAAGTACACAGGATTAGCTCTTCCTTCTGCAATGTGAAGCTAAAGACTGTAAAGCCCAAGTTTCTACTTCTCCTGTCTTGCCACAGTGAGTCTTGAAGTCTTCAAAAGGAACATTTTTCCCTGGCTATCTCATCTGGTTTTGTGGTCAAAAGAATGAGCTACTTGGATAGGCATGGGCTCAGCCTTTTCAGGCTGGTGTGGGAATCACATCCAGGTACTCTGAGCTACATATCAGACCAAGCTAGTAACACAGAAGATGGATGGAAACAGCACCACCACCAGAAGATGGTGCCATAAAACAGAGAACAGCATTCAGTTCTTTTAAAAAATGACTGTGGCTGTCTTTCCACCAAGGAAAATACTAACCCTTATGTTCAAGCTAGTGAAGATAACTAACTGCAGCTCTTGTTGAGGCACTTCAATAGTAGCATGGGGTAGGGAATTTTGCTGTTGACTTTGCCAAGAAAGTTCCCTCATCAACATTTTGATGTTTCAGGCCACATGCTGAAGTCATTCAGTCTCCCATGAAGTGTGTAGGGAATCTGAGACATCACTTAGACGGCACGGATTTCTACCCTGCATTGGAACATCTGAAGTTAGATAATGCCTCATTGAATTTTTTCAACTCCTACCTCCATTCCTGCCTGTAGCTTTTAATGTTTAGTTAATGAAGGAAAGAAATGTTTCCCCAGTAACTTAAAAGATATTTGTCTACTATAAAAGCACACAGGAACACCAGATTAAAAGGTAATCCTAAGAAAAAGCACTCAAAATGGATTACAAGGTAACAAAGTCAACACAGGCATACACGTCTGTGACAACTTATATTTGCAAATGCTGTATGCACGAGCGGGTTAGTCAGAACTGCTGAATCTGGCATAACACATGGGCATATCAGTTTCAACAAACACTGAGACAGATTTTATTTCAGCTTTAACACCACATATTGCAAAATCACAAATGCATTTAACCAGGTAGATACATGACAGTTCCTTAACAAACATATCATCTCTTTGACATTGGTTTCAAAGGACTAAGTTGACTTTGGCTGTAGTCCTGCGTTATTGCAGCAATGAAGATCAGCACTGCATTACAGCGGGAGTGTAGAGAAAAATAATCTTCAAAAATATAACATAACAAAAGAAAAGCATTGATCAGCAAGTCAAGAACTGGAATTCATTTACTTTTCCAGACTCTTTTATCTGTTTAGCCACTTTTCTAGATACTTCACAATCAATGAAGGGAACTTAAGGCAGTGTCAGAAATCATAGAAAAATTCAGTGGCAGAGAATACTGATTTTCTGATATCACAGTAACTAAACAATATTTCTACCCCTTAAAAATACCTCAGTGAAAAAAATAGGCAGATCTTATACATTCACACTAACTCTTTGGATAACTATTATTTCATTTCAACAGCACTGATCCCAAACATATGAATTTTACCTTGCAGACTTGCAGTCTTCATTTTGTGACTCCTTAATACAATAATAAAAATTTTATGAACTCAAATGACACTATTAAAAGAGGAAAATTAGCCAAAGCCTCTCTGGACTTATTCACAAGACTAGAATATTTAGTTCTATTTCAAAAGCTCTGGTTATACATGAAAATGAAGCATTAAAGTGCTGGTCCAGAGCCAAGTTGCCCTAATACATAAAAGTTTAAACTACAAAGCAAGCTGCTGCTGGAAGACATTAGAACTGTACGGGATCTGTGTCATTGCTGTGTTCTGGAAGGCACTGAAGAATGATTATGCCCATGCTAATGGAATTGATCAACTTCTCCTCCAACAAAGCACACCGGCCATGCCTTTAACAATGTAATATCTTGACTTACAATTTTTATAATGACATAGTGATAAGAACACCTGCTCATGGATGCCAAACACCTGGATGCAAGTCCTCCACATCCAGGGGGCTACTTCAGGGTGAAGTGACAGCAATGTACTCAGCTGGAGCCACTTATAGAGACTAAAAGAGCAGACACCACTAGTGATGGGTTACTCTGAATAGAAGCATAAAGATTTAGGAAGTCAGAAGCATTGGAGAGCATCATCCCACATCTTAACAAGTTTTTGAAGGGGTATAGTCTCAACTATTTTACTATGTGCTGAATTCAGTGCTGCCTATGTGAGTGATGCACGCTCATGGCATAGCTATTGGATTAGCCTTTGATCTTAAGGGCAGGAGATGCTTATTTTGTGAAGCCAGAGATTAGGTGTCAAAATGTTCTGCACAGTCAAAAATTATGCCAACCCAGGAAAGCAGAGCAGCAGCATTTTACACACCTAAAAACTGTCAGTAGGAAGAACACAAGATGTCTCAGGATTCTCAGTCACACTGCAAGCAAACAAGGATTTTATAGGGATTGCTCACCTGGACCCACAGACCTAAATTCATCCCAGGTGGAAATATTGGCACAAAAAAACTTGGTTGGAGTTTACTTTTTTTATTCTGGCTCTATGTTTCTTTCTCTCTTGTAACAATCCTGACAAACAACCTATTTGTCTGTGACCTCCACCCTGGATTACTATAACTCACAATGTGGTTGAAGCTGAGCATGTGGGTGAAGTACAGGCTCCAGATGTGACTGCTCATCTTTCCCAATGCTCACATCATTACAGAAAAACAGACCTGCATCTAAGGCTCTCCACAAGCTTCCAAGTAGTTTCTAAAACAGACCCAATAAAGAACTGAGACATTTTAGGTTGTTCATCCACATGATTTAATAGGTACCCTGTTTCACTGCATAGGGAGAGTTAAGAGCCTTAGAATTGCAAACCAGACAGCCCAGATGCTGAGAAGCCTAGGATCCACTGTGCACAGAGGCATAAAAATGGACGCTATGTTCAGTTCCTGACTTGGCTGATGATTGAAGCCCTCACCATCACCTTCAAGGAAAAGAACCCTGCAATCTGTTGCAGAGACATTGACAACATTCTTTTCTTGGGATCTTTCTGGTCTTCGGAATTTTTAATTCCATTCTACTCAGATTTGCTAGAAAGTGTGTTCTTTTTCAGTTCAGATATGCTGAGTTGGAAAGATCATCGAGTCCAACTCCTGGCCCTGCACAGCACCATCCCCAAGAGTCACACCATGTGCCTGAGAGCATTGTCCAAACGTTACATGAACTCTGTCAGGCTTGGTGCTGTGACCACTTCCCTGGGAGCCTGTTCAGTGCCCAACCACCCTCTGGGTGAAGAACATTTTTCTAATATCCAAGCGAAACCTCCCAACACAACTTCAGGCCATTCCCTTGAGTCCTGTCATGGGCGTGCATTTCAATCTCCCCAGGCTGAGCAGCAAGCTCAATCTCAGTTCAGTTTAGTCTCACATTCAGGTTTGCATCACAACTGCTTTTTTTTCCAAGGGCTGACTTCACTTTCAGTCTTTGAGAAGCTCAATATTGTTTATGTCAATTAAACATGCTTGCTCAGAGGGTCTTGGGTGGAAGAAAATTCATCAGGGCCTACATGAAAACTGCATACTTCAGCTCAAAATGAGCCAATTTTGTACCTACAGAGAAAACTAAAAAGGAAAATTTATTATTAAATAAGAAAGTACTACAGTAAGGTTAGTCACCTTCAGGGGTAAATGGCACATAAATTATGGAGTCTTTAAGATGCCAATTCTGGCATCATGTTTAGGCTTAACTATTAATTATTAGACTGCGTACAGTCTAAGTACTGCTTCAGTTTCCTCACTTCTTCATTGGATCAAATCCATCACAGAACTTTTAAGTCTGTGAATGGTTTAAGACCTGGTTTTATTTAAGTTCATGTTTTGCTATTTGAGCCATAGTGGCTGCTAAATAGCAAAGCCCCAGCTGAAACATGGGGAAAATAGGAAAGCGCTTTTTTGTGGTGACCCAACCATGCATCCATGGCAGGTCAAGCAAATCAGGGCGTTCACACCTTCAGATGTACTTGTAAGTCTTCCTACTAGACTCTGGAGGAAAAGATTTAGTATTTTGGAGTGATAGGCAATATATTTCTTGCCTCACCTGAACACATTTCTTTGTTTATCCTTTGACTTTTACCATCAGAAGAGTGAAACAAAGTAGCTTATATTAATTTTGACTATCATTATGGCATAAACAGGATAGAGGTATTATATATCAAATTTATGGCTTTGTGTTGCCTGGCATGCAAAGTTTGGCTTTCTTAAGCTATGCCAATTCTAAACTCCACAACTGACTAAAAGATCTCAGAAAAATTCACTTTGGAATTTCAAAGGCAAACCGAGACTCAGATGTAACTTAGCAGACTTGAGTTCCAGACAAAAAAAGACTCAGCCTTTTCTTTTTTTTATGTGTTATCTTTCATCTTACCTTTTGACAAGATTTCATATTTTTGAGGAAAATTGAGAATATGGAAGAAGACCATAGTCCAGGGTTTTAGATTTTCATGTCAACAGGCTGTGTTCAGAAAAAATACAGATTAAGGTCAAGTACACAGAGAAGTACATACAGATCCTACACAACCAACCAGTAACAGTACTGATGTTTCAGGCTGAAAAAAATGACAGTATTTTCATGGCACACTTGAACATTTATAAATAGGATAAGGGTCTTTGAATTTGTCCATTTGTCCATTTTCTCAAAATGACAGTGCAGTTCACTGGCATCTTACTGAACTAAGGCATTTAAGAGAACAGTGTCATTATCAGTAGAGTACAGAAAAAAATTGTAAGTTGTTTCCTTTGTGTAAGCTAGTCCAGCAGAATACTATTACCCTAAAAAACTGGTGACTTATGAATGAGAGTATCAATTCATAGCCTATAGAATGAAAAATCTAATTGTTTGATGAAACCTTGGATGAAAATGTAGCCCCTTCTACACTACTCTGAACCTGAATGATGTTGAAAACCTTGCCGATTTTTATTTGTTTCATATAATTAGGTTTTAATAAGTTGACAAAAAAGGCAACTACAACAAATTTAACATATGTAACAAATAAGGAAATTTGCAGGAGGATTTGAAGGATCTGGCAGAGTGCCATTCACCACAATGTCTTGGAACAAGATAAAGTTATCCACAATTTAACAGATGTTAAACAAAATTTTTAAAAAGTTCTATTGCTAAAAATTCTTACAGTGAATTCAGATTTGGCTCCATGTTCATAACAGTGACTTGACAAATGAAAAGCAAGAATTCAGATAAATAAAATACAAAATAGAATGGCCACACACAATGTGAGATCTCATAAACTACTGAAAATACTTGTACTGTTCTGAAAGTCATCTTGATTAAAATTTAACTATGTACTCACTACTTCTACCTGGTTTTCCTGAAAAGAACTAAAAATTCAATTTAAAACATGGTAAAATGTCCTGGTTTTTATACATTTTTCTCATCTGTAGAAGTACTACGTACAGGGTTCTGTCCTTCAGTCATTTATTTCTTACTGACAAATCAGACAATTGTTGACAAGACAGTACAGTACAATAACTTCCCATAAAAAAAAAAAATATATATATATATATTTGGGTTCTATTTTGCTTCTTTGATGCAATGGTTTTCTTGCTTCTTTTCCTGATGCAAATGTCCTTGGTCAAGGTAAATGGGAAATGTAATCAAGCTGCAAAAAGAAAAATCCATTTAATTGATAGTTCCAATACTGAAGGAAGCTTGCGCAACCTTTGAGTTTGTTTTCTTGTTCAAAGCTGTGCAGATGAAGTTTCCAGCTTCCATCACAGCATAAAGATTAACTCCCTAAAAAAGAGGTGAAAAATGTTAAGAATAATAAATGCACATGTTGGAAATGCTTAGACTGCAAGCTTTTTGCTCCAGGGTCTAATTTTTGCAAACAAAGGGCCTGATTCATGTTATAGGTCAGTAATGGGGATCAGTAAAGCTACAGTGATTTACAGATAGTTACAGCTTCCAGTTGTTTGAAATGTTCTACTACTTTGGGAGTGATTTCTTGTCCCATCAGCAGTGGACAAAATACTGGAGTAATCTCTTTCAACCCCAAAAGAATCTGGAATAAAGAACTGGAATTACAACTAGAAGCTAGAAGAAAAATACAGTGTCTAAATATGTGCTATACTTATTTATCATCCAACTTCATGTTTGCAAGTACCCCCCTTGCAGCTCAGGAAAATGGAGGAGACACACTTGTATAGGCAACTGAATTCAGGAGAAATGGGCTCCTGTATTCTCATGAATAATTATAATCTCCTTCTTGAAGGAGCCTGTTTCAATACAAAATTACAATTTACATTGATAGCACAGCTGAGCAAAAGCTCACAACTGCTTGATCTGCCCATGCTAAAAAACTCCCTTGAGCAACTATTTTTTAACTAAGATACGTATCAGTACTGCTTGATTGCTAAAATCAAATCAGATCACTGATTAAAGAGGCAAAACCACTTTATTATAAGTCTCCTTTATTACTCATGTATAGTAGAAGTTTTAAAGTTAGTTCATATAAGTGATGTAAGTAGTTGCTCCAAAGATTGCAATGTAGAAGCCAGGAAAGTTCCTATAGAAAGGATGCAAAAGGGGACTTTGAACTACCAATACACTGAGCAGTCATACAAAACTGGGAGAAGGGCGTCACTCTCCATTAAAGAGTACAAGGTGTATTGCACCAGAAATACACTTCCATCACACTTCCAAATTGATGCACTAATGTTCAGACCAAAACCTGATTTAAATACTTAATCCTTAAACTGGATCTAGCACTTATTTCCACATTCTGTGGTAAACTTTGCCTTTTTCATTCCTGGAATTGGCTAAAAATGTTAATGAGAATATAAATGACTTAGCAGAAATGTAATCAAAAACATTTTTTATTTGAAAAACAAATGCTTTGGAGCTTCCAATCAGCTCTAGTATTTAGCACCATCTAAACCACATAATTCAAAGACATACTTTTATACTATCTCATTTCAGTACAGTTATAACAAGGGTAATTTCACCTTATTCTGTTTATCCTTTATGGGTCATAACTCAGGTTTAGTTTGTAAAGTGCTATTGCACATAACATAATCTAAAAAATTTTAATCCATCTGTGTTTTTCAACAAGGAAGAAATGAGCAACATACCACCATAGACATAGCTGGTAGTTAGATTATGGAAGATGTCAAAATAAACTCCCCAAACTACAAAATATTCATGTTTTCATCACTGTAACACTGCATAATGTGTTATGTGTTGATAAGAAACATACTTTCAGAGATCACATTCATTAAATGGAATACATGTATCTCTGCTTTTTATACTGTCTTCCTTATAAAAGTTGTGAACCAAAGAGGATTACCTTGAGGGTACAAAACCCAGCATTCATGAGCGTGACTCACAGATGGGAATGGGACAGGAGTAGGTGTTTGTAAGGTTGTCAACAAAATAATGTGTCTTCAGACAGATACCCAGAATATACTTACTAAGTATACTTGGTAATCACTCCATATATCCAGAATTACTCCTTCGCACTGAGGAATGAATTTCCCCCCCAAAAAAACCCAAAGAAAAGTGCCTCCAATATTATTTATAAACTTGGATAAGTGCCTTAAATCAGAAAAGGTTCTGCCAGAAGGCAAAATCTTTTAATTCCCATTGACTTAAAAATTATTTCACATTTAGTCTGCCAGAGATTCATTTCACAGGTCGCTTCTTGTTTACGTGTTCTGAAGAACAGTATAGAAAAAGCATCAATTATTATTTTGATGTATCTAGTCAATCTGAACTCAATACTTCACAGGTATCACAGAATACTCTGAGTTGGAAGGGACCCACAAGGACCATCAAGTCCAATCCTTAAGTGAATAGCCCATACGGGGATCAAACCTGTGACTTTGGTGTTATCAGCACCATGCTCTGACCAACTGAGCTAAAATAATGTATGGTTAAACACTGTCCAATATTGCCTGACACTTAAGGTGAGTTCAGTCAACAAACTGAAAACTTTAGTGGATAGTTGAGATGAACATGAAAAAGTGCTCCTTGCAGATGGACAACATTAGCAATTACAACTTCATTTTGTGCCATTACACAAAAAGGAACATATTAATAGTTTTCTGCAATAATGATTTTACAGAATTGGCAATGGTACCAAAAACAACCAACTTTATAAAGACAAAAGCTCATATATTATGGTAATAACTTTGAGGCTCCAGGTTCTCATGCAATAAAACATTCTTTATTTAATGAGCCAGAAAGGATTCAAAAAGCAAAGCCTTGCGTTTTGCCATTGCATAATCTAAAATCTAAAATTAAACAAAACCTAAATAAAACCACCACCAAACCAAACAAAAAAAGAACTAAGCATTTGATGGTGAGATTGTCTCCATGGGATTTGGTATTAGCCTTTAGGACAAGCTGGATTCCTGCTTGGACATCAGATTGTTAACCAGATAAGATTAATCAATCTTATCAAGAAGCCTGGGACACGGTATATTTCATATAATCAGACTGTTTTTGCTTAATTGCTTCCTTTTGCTATGAGTCAGTTGGAAAGGTCAATGAGTATTTTGCCCAAGGAAAGACTATACTGAAAGCCTAAGTCTAAGGTGCACAGCAATGTAAAGTAAAACGCATGATTTCTCCTCCTTATTTCAAAGAATTGTGTTGTTTCAAAAGAATGAACATCTTGTTCGTGAAGAAAAGTGTGTACAAACAGTTCAAAACAGAGTCCATTTGTACAGTGGACACTTGTGATAGAACCTTTTCTAAACATGTGTCTGACATCTACCCTGAACTCCCTAAAAAGCAAATGAGAGCAGATAAATGCTTACAGTGAACTCTGTAAGGCACTGAATATGCTTTAACAGTGGCCCGGGAATGTGCAATTCAGAAACAAGTTCTGTAATCCTTTCATGTCAAGGAACTCCATCAGCACATACACCACACGGAACTGCAGCCTACAAACAAGTGATAAGTTCAATGAGCTCCTCAATAATTCAAATCTTACTATTTCAGACATCAGGCATTTATAGTAGTTTAAATGCAAATCACACACTTTGTAGTTTTGGCAGTTTTTTATATGTTCTTTGAATTTGACTCTCCAAGTCTATGTCTAAATTAAACATAAAGTTACCACAATGCCTGAGTTAGCACAAGCTTCTTATGCCTCATATCCAGAACAATGGTGACTGACAGGAAGACCTAGGTGCACATTTATTGAAGGAGGCAATAACTGGGTCCTAGGAGTACAGAATAATTAACATGCCAACCAAGCCAGGGGTATTAAATGTGCGCTCTTGAGGTGTGGATACTCACTGGCAAGGTTCATTAAAGTGCAGCTCAGTGCAGATAAGCTGCTCTGCCCTCTCCTCCAAGAACAGGGCTGGTAATAAAAATGACTGTGAAGCCTCCTAGGCAGTAACAGGTTCTGCACAATTTTGAAATATATTAAGTGGGAACCTGAGAAATAACAGTGTCCTGTGCTTGGGCTCCAAACACCACAATTTTTTTCAACTTTGAAGTCAGAAAAATTGACAACAAATTAATAAGCACTATGAGCCAAATCCAGAACTGTGACAGAAGCTGAAGTCTGCTCAGTCTTTCCACTGTAGAGATGATCAGCTTTCTGGAGCAATGTCTATAGCACTGAATTTTTTGTGGTTACTGAGGCAGAGTGATGACACGAAGCAGCTGCTACTAAGTTCCTCATAGCTCCAGGTAGGAAGAAGAGGATTATTAAAATTACGTTAAATAGACAAACCATTTCTACTCTAAACCGCTAATGAAGACAACATCATTCCTGTTATGTGTCAAGCCATATTAAAGCACTGAGTTTGCAAAAACTACTATGGGCTCTCAATATTTTATTGTACAGCACAAGTTATTAACAGGTATGTATCGAACGTTTCCTGGAAAAATATTTTTGTTTTCCCTAAAGTCTGAAGTAGAAAGTAAAAATATCTTACTGTGTTGATCCCCAGACCATTCAGCATGTATATCACATCCTCTGTGGCTACATTTCCAGTAGCACCTTTTGCATAGGGACAACCACCAAGTCCTGCAACAGATGAATCCACTACAGCAACTCCCATCTGGAAAATAACAACACGAAAATGAAGCATCAGCACAGAGTATTATTTAAATTTTTCACAAGTGGCAGGCCATATGTATTAGTTACCGTGCACAAAATACACATTTCTCCACAAAGGGATGTGTTCCTTGAAGGAAATTCCTTATAATGGCTTTAGTCTTGACATCTTTATAAGGTAGGACTTCTCAAACACAGGATATGGAACAAAGAACTAACGGTCCATTACATGTGATTTTGGCAGATGATTGCTGTTTGAGAGACAAACAGAGGTTTAAGTCTTTTCTCTCTTTATCTTTCAATATGATGTTTTTAAATAACCTCCATCTAGTATTGCAAAGGCTTTCATGCAAAAAAACAATCAACAGAAGTTCTCCATAGATATATGTAAATTCTGAGCTTTACATGGAATATTTTTAAGACAATAGTTGGTGCACAGTGTTAAGCTTTCTCATTTAAACTAGCCTTAAATTAAGACTTGAAAAAACACTCAGCTGTCGTCAATTCATAATTTTTTGCTTTTTATTTTCTTCCTGCTGCATTCAAATATCTTCTCTCTTCTGATCCCCTCAGCATATTCATGATAAAAAATAGTAAACCAGTTACCAACTCCACCCAGGAGGTAATATTACATTTCCTATGGGATAAAGCCTTCCTTAGGAGACTTATAAGGGAGGGGGAAAAAAACTGAGCCAGTGACTTCCACTGATTTGTTTAGTGAGCTCTTGCACCTCTTATCTCTATGATTTGGTTTTAAAATAAAGCTGAAACTGGAAAGAAATCTTCTTCTGTTACAACATGGTAGGTATGTGATCCAGGACACTGGGTCTCCCTTGTCAGAGAAAGCTCTTCAGTCTTCCCCTTGCCTCTGGAGGCATTCAGGCTCCACAGATAATCAGAAGCAGGCAAGGGAATTAGGCAGAACAATTATTAGGTCTTCAAAGACACAAGCTCCTCTCTGCCTTAAGCACACTAGAGGGTTCCCTTCCCCACAGGAATAATTTAGACAGACATACACCAAAACCGTAGAAGGACAGGTCAGGCAGATTGAAATTCAGGACAGGAGCTCCTGTGCAGAGACAAATTTTCAAAACTCTGACTTTGGGTATGGAGAGACTCAGAGATTAAACCAGGCCTGTTACTCATATGCAAGTCAGTAAGTTTGGCTTAGAGGCCTGACTGCACAGATTGCTGATTTCCCTTCTGAGAAATCTACCTGTCCCTGCAGGCCAGTCTGGCAGCCTGAGCTTCTCTTTCACAGGCATGCACACAACTAGCTGGCAAGGTAGGCAAATTGTATGTCCTGCATGTTGCAGTTGCTAAGTCCCCTCTCCAAATATAAGTTGGTTTTTTTTAGTTCTGAAATAAACTTCCCTAATGTGTATTTTTTGTACTTGCTTCTAGTTGTAATGGTGCTTTCCATAGTTTTATCATTGGCTTTACAGGCTCTTTGAACTTCCAACATTTCTGGAGAGCAATAATAAAGAATGAAGTGTTGTGCCAGATCCTATTCTTGGATAGAGAGTATCATCTTGAGCTAGGTAGCTACTCAAATCCTGTAATAAAGACCTCAAAGAAGTTGAGGTGACAGGCAAGACAGTACTATTTAATACTGCTCACACAATGAGAGTCTCTAAAAAGAGATATTGTACTTTAAAGTACACTATTCTGTGGCTTATGGAGTCAATCACCAAAGCGCACGTTTCACATTTCGGTCACTTGTCACACTCTTTGTTTGTGTAAGCCACCAGCCAGAAAATGTGTTATACGACACATCTGTGTCCAGTACACAGAGGATATGCATTTATGACAGCTGAAAATTCTGTCTCTTTTTGCACTAGCTGCTAAGATTCATACATTTACTCTAGAAGTCATTGCTCCAAGCTCCACAGCAGCAGCCAAGTGTCCATGCAGAGACACACTTAAAGCTTCTTATTGGAAAGATTCAGGGTATGATGAAGGTCTGCAGCAAAGGGTGTCTGACATGTGGATGCACAGGTAAGGATACAAGCATGATCACACTACTATGCCTGCTCTCTCAGTCTGATTTTAAGCTTTCCATCAGAAATTACTGTTTCAGAAATGAAAAGGTAAAAGACAGTGTCTTTCATGGAGTTTTTCCCAATCTGTAATGTTATGTCATAACTGCTAGAGCATTCTTCTTCATGTACTTATTTTCAGTAACTTTTACATGGGGATAAAAGCTATAGGCAAATAATGTGGTGAAGTACATCATGGCTGTTAAATTCCCAAGGAATATCAGCAGACTCAGAAACAGCTTCAGTAGCATATAAACAGTCACTTTATAATCCCAGCAAATTATCTTATTAAATGCTTATCATTTTGCAAAAATAGGAAAAAAATATCAACTAAATTGTATTTGGTAATAAACAGCCAAAAAAGTTTGTCAGTAGCCTGCTCCAGTCCTTCACAGGGCACTCACTGTAAGCAAAAACAAGAACAATATCCTTCCAGCATTAAAAGGGTATGTTTTCTAAAGGCATTGGATAAATATACATATTAATTCTTGATGTCCTTGTACAAACACCAGTAGTACCACTGTAATTCTGAATTTGCAGTGCAAATCCTGCAACAGTGGGGTACAGGTTGCTTATAATTGTTTGGTGAAAGTGTTGGTGACTATTTGGACGGATACAGGATATCACAGCAACTTGAAGGTAACATGAAACACCTATCTTTGTCTAACCACACCCTTGTATTCTCAGGCAGCATTGTCTGAGTTATTCAAAGTACCCCCACTGGATGCTGTAGTAACTCAGACAATTTATCCTATTGTAGATGCAAGAGCATGTAAAACCCTGATGCCTTCTGCTGGCTAAGCAGTGGGAGCAATAACTTCCACATGATGGACAGTGATACTTGCTCTGTCTTTTAAATCATTGACTATTATGGCTAAATAGAAAAAGGAGAAGGTCTGATCACACCTTCACATTAGTAGCATCCTCAGGGGGTTGGCTTTAACCCTAGTACAGGACATTTAATCCATTACTTCCCAGAAACAGTGTATAAAGATGAAGTCTCTAAAATTTTATCTCTCTCAGGACGTATTTGCTATTTGAACATTAAGCCAGTGGTAGACAAGGTCTTAACATGGCGTATATAATACAGCAACCCTGACTGGCCTCCAAATCTGACAGTTCTTCAAATCCGTGGTCTTAATATGCCGTGAGAAGGTGTCTCTCCTTTAAGAAAATGTCTTTTAAAGTTTTCTTCATGATGCTTTTGATATGATATCTACTGCAACGTACTACTATTTCAGCAGCAGGTTCAGCTGCATTGGTCTGCTCTTGCATGTTGTGCAGTCAATTATAATGTGTTTGTTGACTCAAGTGCAGAATCATTGCAATTCATCTTCAGTGCGGCCCCATTCAAAAAAATCCTTGAATAATCCATATTCTAAGCTCCAATCTAACACTGCTAAAAACAGATGTTGGAAAACATCCTTCAGCAGTGCTACTAACTAATTTGAAGCTTGATATTACAGCCCAGCCTGTCCAAGCACAGAGCCTGAAATAGCACCTAATAAATAACTTCTTTGCAAGCTTGAGCAGCTATGAAGCTGTTCGGCTTTTGCAGCCATTAAAAGCACAAACAGCTCTAAAAGAAAACCTAAAAATTGACAAAATATGTAAAACAAGGTCTTTTCCTTCATCACATCTCAAATATCTGTCAGACTTGTACAGGAGATAATGAGTTTCAATCCTTTTAGCAATCCAAGCTTGCAAAAAATTCACTGTCAATATGATGTTTAAAAAGGCCACAGTCTCACTGCCACTTCCTGACAGGCACTAAATTGTGCTGACATTCCTGAGAAGTTGTACTGCAGCTATTTCATAGGATATGTCCTAGATGAGCACTCACCAAGCTGCTTACATATGGACATGTGTGCGGGTGAACAATGGCTTGGCTTCCAGGACAGCTACAATACTTCAATATTTTTTGACACTTTTTGATAATCACTAAATTCCTGACAGTGGTTCCTGAACACCTTCCAAACTTTAGCTTTGGCTAGCTTAGCTTACTCTCTAGAGAAGGCATAGGACTTTTTGCTCCTGTCCCATGCTAACTTCCTAATTCCCCAATGAGAAAGCAAGGAATTAAATTCATCACCTTTGTCAAACAGCCAATTTTAACAGGAAACCATTATTGCCAGTGAATAATAAATGCTTCATGTTTCTCAGTTTGCTTTACTAGCTCCCCATAACTTCTTGTTGGGACAGTCAGTCTCCTTCCTTACTGATCTTTAAACCTGGTTTGTCTGGCAGAAGTTTAACTTTGTTCCTTTCTTTAAAACAGCAAGGTCAGCATCACTAACTCCAGGAATCTATGTGGTATAAATCAGAAGCTATAAATCAAGTCTTTCATAAATTAGGCTTCTTCTAAATCATGAGATTTTGAAACCATAATATCAAGGATACCAGGTATGCATTAAACAGGAAAAGATTTGTGCCACAAAGTCTAGGGGCCACACTGTTGTGAAGTTCAGTGCCCAATGTCCTAAAGATAGGTGCATGAAGATATGGCAAAGAATAGCTGCATTAGTTCAGCATTTGTTCAAGGAAGGGAGAAGGCAGGCAGGAAGAAGTAAGAGGAGAACCCACATATGTCAGGTCAGAGGTTGCCCACACAAAAGGCATCACAAGACTAATGCTACTTAACCCTGCAGCCCGGTCAGTGCCTAGCTGGCACTCCTGGAATGGTGTGGTTCTGCCATATTACTGTGCCTGTCTGGCATCAGTCTGCTACCCACGATCACATGGCGTGCCACTGGCAGAAACACCCTCTCCTGTAGAGAGGTGGAGGGGTAGCCACAGAAACATAAATAACCATTCCAGCAACGCTTTGTAAGGTTCAGTGCCCACAAAGACCCTTCCCTAATTTACATTGTCAAGTTGTCCAAAATCAAAGGTTGCCATTCTCCTGTATTTAAGTAATATAAATGTATGCAAATAAATATTATTTTGGTATTTAAGAAACTCGAAGCATAAATTTCTACACATAAATGGGCAATAAAATGGGCTAACATCTCTCTGTGGAAATCCCTGAAAGTTATCTGCATTTCCTTCCTGCTTCTTTTTTTCTCTGCTCTTGCTAAAGGTTAACAGATGACAAAAGTGCTTTTCAGAGCTAACGCCATCCCTACTGACCACAGGGTGTCACTGTTACATTAAAATCTCTAATGTCCCAGTACATGTCGTTTGAAAATTAATATATTCAGTGGAGAAAAAAAAATCCTTTTCTCCCAAAACATATTGAGATGCAAGCAATTTGTGGGCAGACGTGCCACATAAAATAGGTTAATACTGCATTCCTTTAACTTATTGTACACATCTTTTCATATTGCTACTGACACATTTATTATAAGCAAAGCTGGCAATGACATCTAGAGTTAGAGTTCCCTAACACTTTCCATCATAAGGCCCTACTTTCAGTTGTTTATTACTTTTTCAGCCTTTAACTGCTGGAACTTACATTTTCCATACCTTGTCTCTGCCTCAGACTAGATTGTTTTGAAAGTTTTAATGAAAAATGGGCTTGGCCAGTTCCGGGAACAAGTTTTGGGGAAGAAAAACACTCTGTTACAATTCAATAATTATTCAATAATTCAATATTCATCAATAATATTCAAATTATTTTTTAATGATGAATAATAAAAAATAATCAAATTATTCAATAATAATTCAATAATATTCAATAATTTTTACATTAGTTTCTTGGAGATATTCTTGTAGCTTTGCACTCTCAAATTTGGCACAGGAGGGATACTGATCTTAAGAGATCCCACTCTGGACTTAGTTACAAGCTTAGGGAAGTTCCATCTTATTGTCAGAAGCTGGTCAGTCTGGGGGTTAAAATGCCCAAGGGTCAAGAAAGCAGCAGCTGACCATGCTCTTCCTCTCAACCTCAACAAAGAACTGTGAAGCAATTTTTCTGAGACTGAGTTGGGAAATCTGTGTCTCTGACTGACAACGCATCACCTGCACAAAAAGCCTCTCTGGTGGGCTTGAGCAGTGAGACCTGTGTTGCAGATCCAGTTCTTCAGTGAACATACATGTATGTTTAGGGGGAATCAATTCCATTCAACACAAGACTGTGATTTGGAAGATTTTGGAAAGCCAATAAAAATCCTATGCCATAACACAATATTTTGAAGCAGATGCTCACAAACAATTTTTCTTATCGCCTATGCAGGCTTACTGTGCTCCTTTCAGGAATATGAGCACTTTTATTTAAAAAACATTGGGGTTTGCTGGTGTGCGGCTGTGCACAACTCGAGCTCTACCTTGCTAAGGATCACAAAGCTGCAGGGGGAGCAGGAGGCACACCAAGGTCTTGTTGGAACCCATGAAGATGCAATGATCATCAAAACAGTAAGTGACTTTCCAGTCTCCCTCCCTTCTCTCCCCAGGCAAGCCAGGGCATTGCCAGATGCTGCTGCTGACTCAAAGTAAGTAGCTACTGTCCCAGATGCTCTTCAGCAGAAGTTGCTGCTCTCAAGCAAACCTGTGATGGTTTAACAATTTATCTGCTTACTAGGTCATAAAATAAACTGACCTATAAACACGAGATATTTGTCCTACAGACAAAAGTTTGGACACAGTCAAAAGACCAATGAAACAGAACAGAGAAAATAATAATCTTGGGATCTGGAGGGAAAGGGGGAACTAGACAGAAAAGGCAAAGGGGCGCTTTGGTAGGCTGTGTAGTCCAGTGGTGCAACAGCTGTGCCAGGTTGCCTGTGCCCCACATGTAGGCTGGGAACAACAAGGTTTTTTTCATATGCTACATGCCAGTGTAAATGAATAAAAGTAAACTGGAAGATAAACAGAGGGCTTTGAATGGACAGGGGAGATAAATGATTACTTAACTTCATGGTAAAGTTACTGAGGGCAGCTTTCGGAGAGGCAAGTTTAGCTGGGACTGGACAAAGAATGTTTGGAGCTGCTGAGAGTCAAGGTCCAATGAAGAAAGAAAAAAAATATCGACTTACTTCCATGGATGGCTCACAGAGGATAAGCTGAGTAGACACATGCCCACTAAAATAAAATGGCTGAATTATCATAATATGGGACATCAGCTGAGAATGAGTTGAATGAAGGACAGAACAGGTAAAAATCAATGTTTGAGATGCAGACTGCAGACAGTGCACTTCTCTGTGAGCTACAATACTGAAAAAGGCAGAGTACTACTATGAAGAATCAGGGAAAGGCACTGATTTGAAAGGTCTAGTATCTGAAGTGTATGTGGCAAATGTGGAACATGTGAATCTATCAATGAAAATGGCAAACCTGACCCAAGCATTACAGTATTTGAAAAGGCCCCTTTCTCTGACTTTCAGGGAACACATAATGAAGTTAATCTGTCTTATGTACCCCTTTTACTGGTATCTGTACCTTAGAAAGAAACTACAAATTCTTTTGATCTTTTTTATCTGTCCTCGTTAGCTTCTGCCAACTCCCAACCCTTCTAGTAACTGGAAGACCAATTTGTGTTGAGACACTCTTCAGCTTAAGATGGGTGACCAAATTGTTCCTGAAGGTGTAATTTCCCTCACTTCATATAACCAGAACACTTGCAGCGTTATGCACTAAGTGGCAGTGGACACTACCTTGTACCAAGGTGAGCAAACAAAATAGATGGGTGGCAGAAAACATCCATTGCTTTAAAATAAATTCGTAGCAATGACAGCATTTATAAAAACACAGGGAAAGTAGAGCAGAACTACTTTCATTCCACAGTAGCATTACATTATATCAGCATCAGGGTATCTAAAGGAACAAAATGGTAACAGCATTTAAAATCCCATCTGACTTCAATTCAGCCTGACCCTTCACACAGAGTCAGGAACATCACCCACCCATGAAAACCACTTTGTTTTGACTTTCACTCTATTCTTTCACATTATCTCTGAAATCACACCCACCTGCCACTCAGCAAAAATGGGGAGCTCCCGCACGTCCCCAGGGCTCATCTCGAGATGTACTGTGGAGTCCTACAGAAGTGTCAGGTCTGGGGCTGTTCACCCACACCACATGTGTGGTCTTCACAGTCTGAAAACCACTGCTGGCTCCTTGGCTTGGAGCTGGGAAAGCTCAATGGACCAACATGGGTGGAGGGACCTCAGCATGACATAAGGAATTCTAATGGATTCTTTGGGTGTCTGAAAATGTACGCTAAGATCAACCTCTTCCCTGTTTTCCTCTGTTTAGCTTTCTCCAAGGACATATAAGGCAGACTAAAGGTGACACCTCAATTTAAGTTGCTGGATGCTAAGACTGATGCCCATTATTTCTACTACAAGGACATTTTCTTCCACAGCTAATTGAGTTTCACCCAGTGCTTCCCATCTCAACTGTATATCAAGCTTCCACATTTAGACTGAGAAGACCTTTTCAAATATTAGTGATTTTTAGTACTGTTCCCATTCACACCTTGTCAACTACACCTATACTTTCTTCTTCTGGATGAAATGATATAGATAACAAGAGAGGGGTTGGTAAGTCTCCCTTGTCTCTGCCACATACCAGAAGATCTGCTGAAGGTTTTGGCTCCTATCCAAAACATGATGGCAGTAACGATGTATTAAATGATCTGTTGCACATTACAATTTAAGTAAATGACTACTCCTACCTCATGTTTCTAAGGCTTTTCCTCTGATGTCAGCACCTATGCTTTCCAGAAAGTTGCTCGGGTTACTGTTGTAGCTATTATAACATTTTCCTTCAAATTTCACCTATATAACAGGAAAAAAATCTAGGCTACAGTCAAACTTTTTTTTCCCTCCATCTCAATAACCATCCCAGAAAGATACAGCAGACTTAGAAACTGAGATTTCTAAGACTCAAGATTCAGCAGTGGAGATAAGAACCCCCACATATGCATCCAAACACAGATACATAGAGTAATCAAGCAGTGGTACTATCCTACCTGGGGCTCAGGTTTTTCTTTGCCTCCCTTCTAAATAAATGCTTTAACTATTGGGTAATATGAGACATCCAGCCAGTGAACCACAAAACCCTGCCTATAGATTTTTTCCCGTTTGAGACCCAAACTGTACTGTGCAACATCTAAATGGAAGATCTTGCTAGAGCTTAAGTTTTCAGCAACTTCAGAAACGCCAGGAAGGTGTTGATTTCTGTGCATATCCCAGAGAAGTCAAGCCCCTCACTAACTTCATCTCATCTTTATCCCTTTAATTTCAATCTGGTTTTGATGCACTTTCAATTTCTTTAGGTGAGGAGATTATAAAAAGAACATATAAATTCCTAGCAACAAAGTTCAACTTGTTAGAAGAGTATGACATTTTATACAGACCAAGAAATGCCTTGACTGCACAAAAGTGCTTTGTATCAATTCTTAATTTGCTGAAATTATTATTCACTGGCAGCTTGCTTGAGCAAAGGCATGGACTTCAAGACTGTGTCCATCATCATCATCATCATCATCATCATCATTATTATTATTATTTCTAACCTGCAATTCCAGTTCATAGGTTTCATTCCTTTTGCAGATCTCAATAACAATCAATGAAATAACAGAATTCATTAACAAATAGGCAGAAAGAAATGGATCTGACTTTATCAGAGAACAAAAGTCAGTTTTCATTTTTAACTGTTGTTATGGGTTTTATTTCTGAGGACAGTTGGGGGAAAATTAAAAAGAAAGAGCTCTGCTAATTCCCAAAGCTACTTATTTTTAAAAAGAAGATACTTAAAAGTTTTCTAAAAGAAGTCACAAATCTTCAACAGGGTATATGTGCTACAATAACATAATTTGTTACTTAGAACTGGGAAATCTAACTTTCATCAAGTGTAGAAAAGTGCTATCTTCATGCATTGTTACAATTTTTCAAATTATTTTAGAATGTACTACAAGGATATGTAGAATTTTGAATTCTCATTTGGTCTTTACATAATCCATGGTATCTGTTGCATTTTATATTAATATATATGATAGACGCTTTGTACTTGGAATACATAATATATTTTATAGCAGTTAGTTTCTAATGCGAGAGATTCCTTTTCACGTTTCTGGAGATAAATCTCACAACAGAAATGAACAATTGTGCATCCTACTCAAGCTGAACAGATACATAGCTCCATCATTCACTATCACTCCATATTAGATTTAGAGTCAAGCAAAAATAATTTATGCAGTTAATGCTGTTAAATAAAACCTGCACTTTTTATTCAGAATTAACTACTATTTCAAATCCTTCTTAATTCTATTTTCAGAATCCCCTGAGTGAAACAATACTTTATTCTACTTTAGTATGTAGGATATATGGAGGTTCAGAGACTCTGCTTGCCAATATTCATTGACAAACCATACTCAGCACAAAGAAAAGTGGATTTCCAAGATGTATGGTAAACTAACCTTAGAAAAAAAACTCCTGACATTTGTTACATCATCTGAATTGCACAGGTGCTCATCCATCTTCTCCCATATATGGAAAATAAGAACTGCATCCTCCATTCAATGCTTTTAACTTATTTACAGCTAGACTGGAGACAATATTTATCATCACAAAGTATAAAGCCAAATGTCCTTTTTCTTCAGGAGCACCAAAGATTAACAGATTAGAATGTTTTCCACATGTCCACTTTACTGTCAAGAGAATATTAAAGAAGTTTTCCAGCTTCCGCAGCTCAGCCAGATGTCAATGGATCCCACAGTGAAGCAAAATTGGCAGAGTAGCCTTCTCATGACCCCGGCATTGTTTTATCAAGGATCAGTTTAAAAGTATAAAGGGCCATTTCTTGCTGAGATCTGTAATGTTTTTCAGCCCTTTTCCCCTGCAATTACACAAAAGTGCTGACTTTGTTGAACTACTGATATGCAGTAGTATTTCTTATGACTTCTCTCACACTGTGCTGTAATTGCTGTTTATGTTGGCACAAGAAAAGTACCACGTCTTGTTTCCACTGTACATTTCCGGACTCTGGTTTCAGTAACATCAGTGTAGGATATTGTACTGGGCATATGTTTTGTTGTGTAAACATTAACTGGCAATTTACCCTGTCAATCTCCACAGTTTGGCTTCTAATTACCAGAGGTTGAGGGGCTTCAGATGGACATTTTACAAAATATTTACAGCAGCTATCCTGCTTCTTTTTTTTTTCCCCACTGGAATTTGTGTTTTAAAAATCATTGCAAGGGTAAAAAATACAACACCATCAAATACCATAAAACAAAACCCGAAACCAAACCCAAATGTATTCATTCTTGTACACCTCATTCTCTAGAGAAACTAAAGACTAGTTTCCCAATTAGTTAAGCAAAAATCATGACAATATTACAAAGAACATTTGTAAACATGATGGTATAATAAAGTACTAGATATTTTTGTTTGCTTGCAACTTGATTATTCCCTTTATATTTTTTTAACAAGAAAAAAAATTTACTTCTATTGGAATTTTTTTCTTAAAATTCATTCTCGCTAAATAGCCTGTGAACTTGCAAATGGCTGTGCACATCCTTATTTGATTCAAAACTCAGACAAATGCATTTAACAAATGGGACCACTAAGGTCTTGTTGGAAAATTCAGCATCTACTGCAAAGATTCAGAACCACGGAACGACCTCCCTTTAAGAGCTATGGAATATATGTTTTAGTCATTCATCTGTATAATTTCAAGGAAGTAGCACTTCACATTTTGTGCAAAAATACAGTGTCTTGAGCAGAATTCCAGGATGGGATTATACAGTTAATAATTACAGTAATATGAGCAAAGAAGATGCAATCAAAAATGGCATTTTTTAGCTACCCCAGGCAGAGTGAATTTTTATTTAAAATAAAATTTTCATCACAACTTTCATTACAATGCAAGAAACATTTTTTAAAATGTGTGATAATTTCTCATCTTCTCCTGTTCCATTACAGTTGGATCAATTTTATAATATTCATAACATTACAGTACCTTAGCATGTTGCACTGCATCCATAAGAATCTTCCCTTCAAATACATTGACTAATTAAGTGATAGCATTAAGGTGGGGAGCCAAAAAATGTCAAATGTCTTGCAAATATTTTTCTCTTATCCTGATGAAAGCTCCTTTTTATAAAAATACATTTGCAATTGTCTGTCCAATGTATCTGCCAGCAGTAAAGCCACAAGACTTCTTTTGTTTAAAAAGGCATTCAACTTAGCATCTTATCTTTTGCTATACGTGCATGTTATATTGCCCTCCTAAATCTTCTTTTATTTTGTTTATTTGGTTTGTTCTTTAGACGAAAAGATACTACATCAAATTAAAAATTCTTGCCTGTTGTTGGAATTCGTAGTGCAAGCAAAATTTAACTGCTATAAACATTGATCAGAGAAAAAAAATCTTTCTTTCTATAAGTGTTTACTTTATGCATTTGAATGGACTCTGTTAAGCAAATCATATCATTTGTCTCTGGCAATCTTACCACATATCACTTGCACTAAGCAACAAAGGAGAAAAAAAGTAAACAGACAAACATAAAAGCTGGCAAAAATACGGCGTGTATAATGCTATCATTCATTTATGTTTAAAAATTAGTAAAAAGTTTTTATTTCTGAATGCCTGGCTGTTTCAATTCATAGTGCGATATTTAAAAAAAAAAAAAAAAGGATAAATGACAAATTATTCGACTCAGGAGACTGTTTCAGTGTTGCTTCTGCACAGCACAGAAAGAAAAAATGATTGTCATACTTTAAGTACTACATCAGCTTTAGTTTCTGTCTTAGCTGAAGAGTCATCTTCAACTTATTCCACTTATGCAAATGCTCACTTGTTCTCCCAAGCTACAAAGATCCACCCAACACACTCATTTGGAGTGTGTTCAGAACTCCAGCCTGTCTGGTCACAGTTATCTACAGATTTTCTGCTGTTTAATTTACCTTAGAAAAACACCCTAAGATCTTGTTTAAAGCCACTTGATGCATCTCAGAATAGGAATTAACTCTTCCCTCCTTCATTGTTTGCTAGGTGATAATAAAATTCCTTCTGAGGAGCTGTAAATATGCAAGAATGGCCAGAGGTTTACACCCCCTCAGCACAGCTGTCTGTAGAGCTGCCCAAAAAGGAAGGAAGCATCATCCTGTAAACACTACACCTCCCTACTGGAGACCCTGGGATTTGTCATTTCCCAAGCCTGTTCCTGCCATGGCAAACTCCTCTGATCCTTGCTTAGGTCTGAAATTCAGGTTCCTTGCAATATCCTCTTCTTCAGGCAAAATCTAGAATACCCACACTTGCAAATAATGAAAGGTCATGAAAACAATAATTTCCAAGAGGGAAGCATTGTAGTGATTCTGTCCTTTTTTTACAGTTGCTGTTAAACTTTAAGAAAAACTACTTTAGGGTAAAAAGGGAGAGGGAGTCATTCCCATTAAGTAGAAAAATAAACATGTCTAAAAGCCATTTATCTTCTTCTAGCTGATATGTACAGATTAAAGTACAATATGATTATAGGAAGAACTTCTAAAAAAAAGTCAAGCAACTTTTATAGAAATAAGTAATTTTCAAAATATCATGTAAATTAAATGAGGAATTAAATTCTGAAAAAAAACTGGTTTTAAAGGTACTTAATTGTATCTTCACCAAACTTCTGACATTTTTCTTTCACAATTCTTTTTAAAATTATGTTGAAATATTGTATGTTATTTCTGTCACTGCTCCACATACCTTTTTAGTGTCCAGCATGTAAGCTCAAATCCCCAGGGACATCAGCAACACACGCAGAGCTGAGCAGAATCTCTGAAATCTCACATCCGGAGACATTCTTTAGTGTCATTATGGAATGCCATTTGTGGAACGCCACAAATGCTACTAGGAACAACAGCAAAAACCTCTCTTTTGTGTGGCTAATGCACAGGAAATTGTGCTCTTTTGTGGCTATATATATGACCAAAAACCTAAATGGCACCAGGACTGGAATTCTATTGTCCACTGTGTGAAACTCTTGCACGGTCCTTGGCAGAGATTTGCCTTGGGGCAGACAGAGCTCCACCAAGCAATTTCTGGCACAGTCTGGGAACTAGCACCATTTAGGGATCATCCATAGTCATCAGTCTGGACTTTTGGAGGGTAAGAGTTTGATTTTCAGGATGCAAGCTCTACATAGCAATTGGCTATAGTGCCAGAGAGGCCAGGACATGCTGAGCATGGCAACTCTTTAAAGGAGTGATACAGCAACTGTAGGAATGCAAAAGTAGGAATGCAAACACTATTCAGACATACAATCTCATCTCTAAAATTACCATGGCAGCTGGTGAGATAGCAATTGAGGAAGAAATGTATGTTGTGATAGAGGTGCTGAGAAGGGAGAATAGGATGGGCTTGCAAGGATGGGTTCTGAGATGAGCCAGTTGTGTGGCATACTTATTTGTGGAAATCCCATTTCATTTGTTGTGGAAGTTGGAAGGTGTGGAAGAGACAAGCAAGACACCATAAAACTAAAAGGGACAAGTAACAATTGCAGAGAACTAGCTTGTCTTTCTGTGAATTAGAGAGTGCTTATGTAATGCTGAACAAGGCACAAGAAACAATTTTCAGACCAATGAAAAGTCTTTATTTTCCAGTCATCTAGATAATCAAGACTTTGATTTTTAGGAATTCAATCAAACACTGTTGTAAAATAACAGTTATCAGTTCAATTTCTGATTGCTACAGGCAGTCATCTCACTAAACCTACAGCCAGTCACTATCGATCATGCAAAAAACCACCCCAAAATACTACTTTTTATGCATGCAATCCAAGGCACAATAGAAATATGCATGGGGAATTTGACACCAGTGTGCCCTCACAATACTTTGTATGCATGCTAAAGATCAGTGATTTCAGTCTTTTAGCTGTATTTTCACAGCTTCTAAAAGTACTAAATATTTATTTTAAATGTGGCTTAGCATTTTGAAAACTATTTTATACTAATTTGTTCTATAAACACCTGAAATCCTTTTTTTTTTTTTTTTTCTGAAAAGCCTGCTTACATATCCAGCATTTGGAAGTAATTCGTTTCTAGTCCAAAAAAATGAATGTCTGTCTCTAACAAAAAGACCTGGATTACTGCCCAATCCACTTCAGAACTGGATGATGCTGACTCTTAGCCATTTAAATAGTCAAGTTAAACAAGACATAGTTGGGATGATAAAAGAAGGTCTTTAAAAAGACTATTGCTCAGGCCATGTGGACTTACAACTAGCAAACAATGACTAGGAAAATAGTGAAAGAGGGAAAAAAATTAACATAAGTGCCAGAGAAAACATTAGGATTAGGTGAATGCAAGGAGCATGGTATCTGCTCACATCATTCTTTCCTCTTGCCAGTGAGCTGCCAGGATATTTACTCTGCTTAAGCATTGACAGAGGCAAAGAATGCAAAAAGGCATTACAAAGGAGAACAAAGTGAAGGGGAGGTAGACACTAACAGGCTGGGTAGAGTATTACCCTGAAAAGCACCTATAATCTGCTAATTTTGTATCTAAATTTTATTCTATGCTATTTTGTGTGAGCCTTGTTTGCAAGCACTGCTTTGCAAGCTTCTCATAATCTAGAAAAAGGTGAAAAAACCAGAATTGTCTTCTCATACCTTATTAATCCTACTTCCTTTCCCTTTTGCAAACTATAGTTCCTGATACGATAACTAAAGATGCAGCAGAACAGAATCTGATGAAGACCAGAGAATAATTTAAAGGAAATTCTCTGAATCTGTTTATTTTTGCATAGGAAGAAGTGCATTCACAAGAGGACAAAGATGCATAGCAATGAAAGCAATATTAAAAATGTATTTTAGGTACTGATCAACCAAATCAGTATGGTCTTAATGGTTCTAGATTTAATGAATCAGAAAATGATCATGAAGCCTTAATTGGAATGTACCACTGACACCGAAGAACAAAATGTACAAATGAATGCCACTTACAGGATGGGAAACTCAGAAATGAAAGCATTTAAGATGTGATTAGAAAAGATACAATAAAACAGCATTCCAAGAAAAATAAGTAGAAGCATGCAAGGAGGACACAAGCACAGAAAAAGAGCAAAAAATACTTGGGCCAAATTAATTTTTTTTATAAATACACAGCTTTAATAATATTTGTACAGAAATGATCTTTGCTCTTAAGACAAAAAACTAAAACCACTTCAGGTTTTATTTTTATAGTAGATGCAATTATTTTCCATTCATATTCCATTTAGACATAGAGTGATAAGTATGTATGAATTTGCAGAGATATAAAGATGCATGTGATTTGCATGTGAAAATCAAATGTTTAAAAATATTTTAGAAGACAGTTGAGGTTCGATTGTAAGCCAAAGGGAAGTCGTGTCTACAGTTCCAACTCAGCTCTAGTGAGATAACTTGAAGATGAGACTAATCTATACCTGATGAAGGATCTCTTTGATTAGTACCCTGAAAGAGACTTAGACTTGAGGTTTGTTGGTTCAGTAACTAGGGCTGAAAGCTGCTGAAGTCCAATTGGCATATTACAGGCAGCTAAAACAATGTAGATTTCTATTATTCGTTAATCCTTTATAGCATGCTAAGTTTCATTTCAAATAAAAACCAAAATCCACAAAACCACACATACAGAATACGTATTGGTATATGCATGTAAGCAAATCTTTGCCTCAGGAACTCTCACTGCTATTTCAATATACAATAACAAATATATTCTCCTTCCTATCCTAAAATGTTCAAACAATAAGAATCTTGAAACAAAGCCTACCACATAATTTTTTCCTGAATTAAACTGTAACAGTTGCAATAATAGTAATGATTAACTTATTTGGGGACTCTCAGACTATCAAGTTTTTCTGAAGCATGAGGATAGGGGTGGAAACCTTTCAGCTCATCAGAAATTGCATACTATGCACATTCTGCAAAAAGCAGCAGAAAGCAATAAAAATACAGTTGCTAATTCTTTTGTACTGATCTGAGAGAAGAGTAAAACTAGGGTTGCTAATTCTTTTGTAGTGACCTGAGAAAAGAGCTGGAGTTGAGCTGCCTGTTCATTTGCTTGATTTCTTATTTTCTGATATTACAGGCAACAACATAAAACCAGTATGTATTTTAAAAAAAAAAAAAAAAAGAGAGAGAGAGAGAAAATACTGGAAAACATCTGTCAGATTTTGAGCATGAATGCCTATGTTTTCCTTTTCTTCCCATATGTAGGTCTGATTTATTCATTTGTGCAGTATGTTTTTTCACTTACAATAGTAACTAGATGACTGCTCACAGCAGCAATATTATTTGATCAAATGCAAATTTTTTTCTACTTTCTCATAGACACCTTCTTTTTAAGTTCTCTTCAGAGGAAGAAAATGTGTACTTTGCAGCCTGGTACTTTTTCATAATTCACCTGCCATTTCTCCCCTAACTTATCTGCTTTCAAATAGAGTCTTATTCACCTGTCTTGTTAGCTTTCAATCTCAAACAATTCTACTCACGTTCTTTCCTAATTTAACGTACTTTTTTTGTTGCCAACATCTGCTTTTTTAAGTGCTAGCTTTAGCTAAGTGCTATGTCATTTCCACAGGGAAGGGAGAATAAAAGGAAACAGAAACAAAAAGGCAAATTGATGTTTTCTAAAGAATTTTATTTTATTGCCAACACTTCTCCTAGTTTACTAACAAATAATTCAGAAGTACTGTTTGTACTTTCAAACCCAGATATAATTTAATTATAATTTCAAACCCAGGACAATTTAATTCTTAAAAAAATCCAAAAGTAGAAATCTAGGAATACCCTTACTTAAAAGAACAGGCATGTTGTAATAAAGTCTCTTGCATTACCTAAAATTATGTGTATTCCCATTCTCTTATGTTTGATCTCAAACATTTTCTTTTGCATATTTTAGACTATTACGCAGATTTCCACTTATAAATTGTGCTAGCTATCCTGTTTCTCACAACAGAAATCTAAAATTTGAAAAAATTCAATTTCTACAAGTTAAAACAATTGTTCTTAACACGAGCATTATGGTATTGCAAATTATTCATTTAAGCAGGAAAACCTAGGACCCACAAGCCAATATATCCACAACCCTGCTGATAGGTGCTTTCCAGCTTAAATAAATTCCATTTCATAATTCTATTTGTTTCCTGCCATTTAGCCAACTTTCCACTTATTACTTGCCTCCACACCTTAATATTAATTTCCAGTGCTGAACACTGTAAATTGTTTTCTGAAAAATCAAAGCATATGATGGCCATTGTACATCCTTTGTCTTCTTTGGCAGTGATTGCCTCAAAGAATTCCAGCAAAATACTGAAGCGTGACCAGCCCTTCCTGAATTCTGCACAGCTATTCTCAGTCAAGCTGAATTTTTTTGTAACGTTTCCCTATCTGAACCCTGAAATTAGTTTCTGGAGATCTCTGTTAAGTCTTCTGCAGTATCCTGGCATGTATTTGTAAACAGCAGAGGAAGGCAAACTTGTGAGGTCTGCTGAAGCCTTTCCATTTCTATGCTTTCCTCAAAATAGGAATGCAAAAGTATTAATTTTTTTTTCAATATCCCCAAATATGTGCATGCGTTATATGGCAAATCTCTCCTATGCTCACATTGAGCTACATAATGTCTTCAGAGTGCCAAGCTGTGCAGGGTAAAAGAGATCGAAGGTTACAGGGCTCAGATAATTTGATTAGGCATGTATGTATTTTGATCATTTTCTCACTCATATATCTTAGCTCTTTTAATTTAAAAATTACATTCTACACAAAACTTGAAATCTATTCTGTTTTTAAATTTCAATTTCAAAAAATTAGTTTTAAATCTTCATAAAAACTATTTGTACTTGTCTGATGATCTTCCTCTGTTTTTCTTCTAGCATTTCACAAACTAAGAGATAAGTCTTATTTCTGTTTTACTAATAAAATAAAAAAAAAAAAGAAAAAGCCAAGCGAAGATGTTATGCTTCCTGTCTCCTGTACCTCCTTAATTCCATACAGTACCTCCCTATTAGCTAAGAAAAACAGTCTTTTAAGACAGTGTTGAAATTTTAACTGAACTGTCATGACTATTTTTTGCTCTGTTAAAATTTAGTTCAGATATAAATAATTTAATTGCCAGGTAGTGAGTACCCCAGCACACTGCTGAAAAAAACCCAAAATACTATATCATTTAATGCATTATTGAAGCAAGAATTTTGGCAGGTTAATGCCTACAAGTTCATTTTGTCAGTTACTACGGAACTCCCCAAAACTAGTATTTTTTGATTTGTGTAGCAACAGAGAAATATGGCTGGACTGGCTTCCTCAGCTAAAAAGTTCATATGCACTGTTACAGGAGAAATTCCTAGCACAATGAGTACATACAAGGCTTCACACTTTTTCATAGTTGCTTATCTATCTTCTCTGCCTTAAAACAGAAGTGTCAATTCATTACACCACACAATAGCTCTGGATGATTGTGCTTTCCAGAGAAATAAAAAGAGAGCATTGCTTACAAATAAATTTGGGGTTTCTTTTCTTTCTTGATAAGTACATATAGCTCATGAAAACGAAACTAAAGGAATTGTGCTTATAACTTTTTACAACATAGCTTCATAAAACTGTACTTCAAGAAAATTATCCTGTTGCTTCTTTTTATATCAAGAGATTAAATGGTGACTGTATACATGTTTGTATGTATAATTCAGTAAAAAGGTAATAAATCACCAACAGAAACCCTGAAACAATTTATCTGGATTTACTATACACATGCATTTGCCTTTTTTCCATTCAGCCTTCCTCCACTTCTATCCATACCTTTGTGCCATTTTGCCATTATTTTATTTTATCATTTCTCTATTCTATTCAGCTATTCTAACTTGCTTGACTTCTAGCTGTAACTACTAGTCATTCACTGGGATAAGCTCGGATGAGCCCTCATCCTTGTAAGATATCTACTAAAATATGCCAGACAAATACAAGGTGAAAGAACTGACTGCAGTATACAAACATTAAGTGAATTTTCTAACACAGAAATGTTCTTACAGATAATATATTTATTTGGAAATTCATCATTATGAGCATTACAGGTACATTCTTTTATGTCAGTCACAGAAATGCAGGTCTAAAAATTTAAGAGGAAAATGTCTACGAACATAATCTGGTACCTGAGATGTTTAAGTGCTGTCAGACACCAACATCAATTTCTCAGGCTTTCTGGAGTCTTTTTTTTACCAACAGAGCTGCCAGTGGAGAACTGCTAGGGCTTTGTGTACACCCAGACACCAGGAAATGCTTTCTGAATTTAACTGAGTAGGAATATCTTGCCTCTGCAAGACAAAGCCTCCAGCTGAGCTGCAAGATCAAAGCACATGAGACCCGCCAACTCTCAGCACCCACTCTACTACCTGCCATAAAAAGCCATCCTTAAAGCTCAAGTTGTTGGTTGCCAGTCCCTTCTCTAAAGACTTGACTGTGTTAAACAGCAGCAAGGACAGACCACTCCATAAAAGAAGGCAAGCAAGGGGCCAAGAGTCATAGCCAGGCAGGCAGTGGTGGCAACATCCCCAGAAAAACAAAGCCAGGAAGTTGAGTCAGAGATTCAAGATTGGAATCAGGTCTGGAGACAATAACCAGGATCAGACAAGACCAGCCAGGTCTGAGGGCAAGCCAGTAAGTGAAGCCAGCAGGTGAGGACGAGAATGAGAATCAGAGAGGTACAAGACTGTGTACAAGTGCAATTGCAATGCTGCTGCAGAGTAGCTCAGGCAAGGGCCAAGCACTAGAGCTTCAGGTTTAAAGCCACTGCCAAATGAAGGCGAGGGAACCTGCACTGAGGATCCTTAGCAGCAAGTAGCTTCTGGACAAGAGATCTCAGCAACAAGCTGGCCTCTAACCTGCAGCTGAAAGGGGTTGTGACAGCTTGTGACTTCAAGCAAGCTCAACAGCCATAAAACCAAATCCCGTATTTGAAAAAAAAAAAAAGGACAAGATGGACAGCTACATCTAGGAGATGGTTTTGGGTAGAAAATTCATCTCATGTTTTGCATGGAAGCTCACGTAAATCACAGAGGAGGGAATTTTAAACACAGGGTTTTTATAGTCACTAAACTTAGGCTCTACCATTTCATGCTGCTGGCTGTTGCGAACTCTATTCTTGTAACAAAATGATCCTTGTAAATTAATAAATCGTGAACTTCAGCACCTACGTTCAGACACCTCTCCTGTTCTGGCAGTTAACACAGCCAGACCAATACTGAGTGCCTTTGAGTGAACCTAGATTTTTACTACATAACTAAACTGGATGCATAAAAATATGCAGTTTGGTTAGTGTCTCCAGCATACACCAAGAGGCTAGAATCAATTTAGTTAAGTGATGCAGGGAAGAGGTCAGCAGTCAGCCATTCTTATTTGGATTTGCTTTTATTTTATTTCATCTTTAAAATTCAAGCATCTTAAAGAAATGCATAAAATACTATTAAATATTTTAAGCTCTCTATAAGGGGATATATTATAATGTTTGTAATAAAAACCTGTAATCACAAATCTGGACTTTGCAGTCTGAACCTTGAAAGTTTAATTAAAGGCTTGCTAAATTCTGTTTCTGGTACTAAAGTAGGGATTTTATTTCAAAATTCCTGTTTTCTGTAAAAAGAAAGAACTAATAAAAACTAGTTTCATTAGGCACGTAATCAACCTCATTCATCTCATTGTGTCCAATAAGGTGAAAATGATTACACAAGGTAGTAAAAATCCTTGGTCCTTCTAAGTCATTAGAGTTTATACTTGTTTTCTTTAAGTTAGAATTTGATCCCTGTGCTGTAGGGATCAGTTCATTTTAATGAATTAGGATAGTAATTTGAATTTGATAAAATTCTATGGGACACCCATGTGGTTGTTTCATTTATTCAGGTATCACAGCCAAACAAATATCCTCTTTGCCTCTTAGCATACTCTTTCTCATGTTTGAATATATGTTATAAAGACAGACAAATCTATTTCTGGCAACTACACAAGCTTTACAGGAAAAGAGTTCTCTAACACTTCCATTAAAAACTTTCCCTTCCATACCCATTCTATACAAACAACACGAGTCAATTGCCAATGAAACTCAAATCTCCTTAGATCAATGGCCTACCTTACCAGGGCCTCTCCAGAAAGAAGTCTCCTGACCCCTCCTTTTACCCTTCCTTGGAGGTCTGTAACAATTTCCTGTAAACGTTTTACTACTTCTTTTAGCTACACTATGTGTTTGTCGCATTAGCTAACCCACGCATGTAACTTTACTCAAATACCATAACCTCGAACTAGATCTCCACATCACTTCCCATCTCCTGAATTGTCTCTTTGATAAATCGTACACTCCGGTAGGTTGATATTAAGCCATGTAACCAAGAGCCAGTCATGTTTCTACTTAAAATGTTTACTGGTTTGTTCTGAAGCATCACTTCACGTTCTTCACATTTCTACATAGATTCTTTTCATAAAAGAAAGTGAATTTCCTTTCTATCTGTATTATACACTTCAGCAACTCAAAAAATTACTCATGCTTTGAAAGTTGGCTAATCTCTCTCCCATCTTTCACTACCTATCCTTTTGCTAAAACAACATATAAAACTGAATACTAAAATTGCAAGACTACTGCCCTGCTAATTTCTTATACAGATATGGCCTGTCAGTTCTAGCTGACTTTGGATCAGCCCCAAACAAAAGAAAATGTTCTGGGCAGTATAATCCTGCATGAAACAATGTGATCTGTATAAAAAATAACTTACTGAATCACCAGCAACTCTTTCCACTCCGAGGAGATTTCCCATCGAAGCAACGCCTGAATTAGTGCAGAGTGATTTGTGGCTTTCCAGCTGTCATTCATTAATTCTTAGGAAATACAATATACAATACAACAGTACTCAGCCTGAGGTTGTTCAGTGATGTCTTAGGAAGAGTGTAATTTGTCTGCTGAATGTTCTTTAAACTTGTTTTCAAACAATAACTGTAGCCTATTATTTCTATGACCCCCCAAACACATTTCACTCTTGATGAAATATTGTGTCGGTCACACAGACCCATAAAGGGGGAAGGGAAAGGAATTGTGTTTGAGAAGAGTTTGGTTTAGGAAACAGCAGCTGAGTAGAAGACAAGGGGTTTTATTCCAGTGCTCTGCCATTGCTGTATCTTTGGCAGAAAAGAAAGCACAGACAAGCCTGACAGCAGGGACTGGAAGTGAGCTGGGCACTGTGATCCACTGGCTTTAGCACTTCACCACACAGCCAACCTGCAACTGTCCTGTTTTAGGAGTGTTGCTTGGCTATAATTCACTGCTAGCTGCCTTGGTTTTTTGACCAGAAACAAGAGAGGATGCTGTGAGGTGCAGGACCTGCTTGAGGATTCAAAAGCCTGGGGACCTTCCTTTAAGTGAGCCAAGGAGCTGCTTGCACAAAGCCAGTCAGAGAGACTGTGTAATGCCTGCTTCATCAAGGACTTTTGGCAAACTCTATGACAAGTTCAGCTCAGCCAAAACCACTGCACCTTTAGACATTACTGTAGGAGACCTTGAGCACTGAGAGAAGTTTTCTGGTGGGTCTCAGGCACCCCTGGCTTCCCAGAAATCTGAGAAGGTTGCATAGGAATTTCTTTTTAAGTCTTTTGCTCTCTTGAATTTGCATGTTAATTACCCTGAACCGCATATTAGCTACGTAAGAGGGCTTTTTTACCTTTAGCTTTTACACAGTTCATTTAAGAACTAAATAAAATGATAGGAGCAATAGGTAAACATGAGACAAGAATCACTTATAACAAATACTGGAGTTAACAAAGCACAGCCATTGTTCAGTGTTTAGTAGGCACCATGACAGCAATTATTTTAAGGAAGGATTTGAAAAACAATGCTTCAAGTATTTTTATGGCCAACTCCTCCCATGCTCAGGGGTTTTCATGCTTTTAGCTATTGCATCTGCAACTGAAGCTAACTGTGAAATTAGCAATTTAATTATCCCATGGTACAGACACACACATTTGCAACAGTAAAAGTGAGTAAGGGTGAATAGTGCATGTTGTGAGTAAAAGGTAGAACCTTTTTTACCAGATTTTGTCATTCCCTATTTCATCGAATACCTGCGGATTCCCATATTGAAACTTTCCTTGTTCCTTCTTGTGGCTTATCCCACTAATACTGTTGACACAATTGTATCTAAATAACATAATATGAGCTCTGCCAAAATAACAAGTCAGACAAAGGAAAGTTTGACCTTCAAAATGACTGCCTGAATTGCAAGGAAACAGAAAATGCCATTAAGTATAAAATAGAACAATAAAGGACTACAAGTGTAAACAGTTTTGACTCTGTAACACTTAGTAAAAGTAGGTCTCCCTAGGAAGGCATGTGCATATTAAGATGCTTTTCAAGATTGTATCTTTACAAAAACTACATTGGAACTTGCAGTCTGTCTTTTCTGCATTGTGTCCTATTCTTAAAAACATATCAACATAAGGGAAAAAATCTCTTATGGAAATTAACTCTGATTATTTAGGCACAGCTGATTAAATAAGATATAAAGTTGCTGTTAATCTTACTTGGAAGGTGTAACTGATAAAGAAAAAAGAATAATGAAGGCATAAAAACAGTGCTAAAATTATCTAGACTATTCTGTGTACATAATGACCAATATTTTAGATTTATCCATCTGAAAACAAGACGTAATTGTGCATTATTCCATTTTATATTTAGAGCATCTGTAAAATAGAAATTTTAGTTTAGTGGAAAACAAACAAACAGCTATTCCTAACAAAACTGCAATCTGAGATATCAGAAAAAAATATTTAATGTCCCTTCTTCATCTAATGTCAATGAAATGTAATAATCACTGTTTCTTGGTGATTTTGTATGGAATTGAAGGTAATTAATAGATAAGGTTTGACATTTCATGCTAAAAGCAACAGCAATAATACCAGTAGACAATCTGATGAGTGAGCAATACTTTCCTAAAGTTTAGTGAGTACCTTTTTGCTCTTGTAATGATTCCTTTAACGGCATGCACATTGACTTAAAATAGGAGTGCTATTATTGTACACATAAAACGAGAAACAAAGTTACCTGTATGGCTGTGAGGATATTGGCTAACGCTTGGCCATAGGTATCATGACAGTGAACAGCAAGAGCACTCAAAGGAATTTCTTTCATAACAGCTTCCAACATTTTTTTCATACTTCCAGGCGTCCCCACACCAATTGTATCTCCCAGAGAGATTTCATAACAGCCCATACTGTACAGCCGCTTAGATACCTGATTAGAAACAGGAAAATACCATGAGGTCAAGATGAAGGAGTACAAATAGGGCCAAGAACATACATTACAAAGGGCATACTTCTGTACAGGTTTTAGGTTTGACCTACTGAGGTAGGTCTATTTATCAGGCACCCTATATTCATATTTGAAAACTGCCATTGAAGAACATCCCACAGATCCTCTTATCTTAAAATTATAGTTCTGCTATGTTCTGTACGTGGAATAGCCAACCAAGTCAAATCCATCAAAAACTTGCTTTCTGTCTCTCCCACAGAATCCAAACAAGCAAAATTTTAACATTATGAATTACGTTTCTGTCAAGCCCTTTCCTAACTTTTTTCCTCTCTGGGGACTTCCCAGCTGTTTGGTTTTCTCCATGTACTTTTCAGCTTACAAGCTGTGCAGGGTAAAGACCTGTCCTTTTGTTTGCATATTACATGAAGCCAACTAAGATAATAAATAATTAACAAAAAACCTGATCTTTCTTTCTCTTGGCACTTAAAAAATCAATGAAAACTGAAATTTTAACATCCTGCCATCAATATTAATTTTGCAATATTAAGTTTGCTTTTTTTCATTAAATCAAACATTAAAATACTAACAAAGCAAAACTGCAGCTTAATTACCATTTTAGTCCGTAAGTTTTAAAAATTTTCTTAATATCAAACAAAACCACATACAAATAGGTCTTACTTATGTAAGTAGAGCCCTAAATATTTCAGGAATTACATCTTTGAGGAGTTCTTTGCATGAATGAGAACTAAGGTCTGGCTCCATAATTTTTGCATGGAGAGAAACACATTCAGAAGCACAAAATCATGTTTTTACTGAAAACATTGCTTCAGGAATTGAATGCAGGAATTTTCCATCTTATTTTTGTTGGATTTATTTGGAAAAGTTCCACCTTATTTTCAGCTGCTCAATATGTTTGTCCCCTTTAGGATTCCCCACTGTGTACGAAAGATCCCAAAAGAGCACTCCACTGGAACAAAATCCCAGTCTACAAACTAACTGTTTAGAAATGAAAAATATAACCCTTTTCCAAGACATCTTCAGTTGCACTGCAGTCTGCTGTTAAAACAATTCCAGGACTTCATCAGTGGGATTGCTGTGAGCATGGCTGAGGAAGCTGACAAAGTACTGCACCAGCAGTCTCGGAAGTGCTGGATTAATATTGCTGTTCACTTAATTCAAAGAACAGCTGAAAAAGAACTTCAAATAGACTAAATCATCCTGTTTAAGGCTTGGAAGTGCTATGACTATTGCAAATGTGGTAAAACTGTGCTTTAAAGTCAGATTCCCAGGTTCATGTACACATAAATTCCACATACCTTTTAAGAAAGGGACATTCACTGGAATGCAAAAGGGATTAATCTCACAGCATATTTTTATATCATCAACACATGGCAGGCATTTTAACTAGACTACTGTTGTAAGAAATAAAAGGATCATCTGCAGTTAGCGGTGGATTACATCCAGTTAAACCCCAAACCTTAGTGTTTCTTTAAGATCAGGGCAAAGAAGTGTACTGCGTTTTCCCCCCATTCTTTTTAATTCATGATTCAAAGTTTTTCTAGATAAGCATTTTAGTCATAACTTGGACTATATAAACTGCTAGAAATCATATTGCATTCACTCCTTTTTCATGCTCAGTCCTTAGGTCTTTCAGCTTCCTGAATACAGAGCTCTGAAAGATGGAAGAAGGAGAGGGTGAAGCTGCTAACAAGCTGAGCATCATCACTGACTTGTCATGATCTAACCTTAAAGAGATCCTTAAAAAGAGATCTATATTTAATTTCAAGAAGAATAAGTATGCTTGGAAGCTAAATGGGAGCTTTTTGTACTGAATTTGCTATTCTACCATAGCAGAAGGCAGCCTACTATATTTTTGTAAGTTTTCAATGTGGATTTTTGGGAGGAGGGTGTGGAAGAAGAGAACATAACTGTTTTTTCTGTGTAATCAAGATGTGACCATGAGCTTGCAGCTTTGTTGATTGAACAGGGTTGTGTTCTGCACCACTGAGCAGTTTTACTATGCATGAGTCTCGTGCTACTCCCCGTCGGAACACGCCTCGACACCAAGCATTGATCAAAATGGGAATTGATGAACCAGCATTGCAACCTCTTAGGCATGTGAACAGTCCTACTCCTGGAAAAAATATCGAAAACTATAGTCTTATATTGAATACAAAAGAGCATAATCCAGTTATAGATTATTTTAAGCAACTAACAATATAAAGACCTGTGGTTCTTGTGCTGTAAGGGAAACTTCAATGATCCAACAATATTCAAACAAGAGTAGGTACATTTTCTATAGCTTGATCAGAATGTGTCCTGGATAATACTTAATTTAATGAATTCACTGTTTTAGATTAAAAGGAAGCTAAGGAGAGAAAAAAACAGGCAGAAAGATAAAAACAGCCAAGCATATGATGGGAAGATAATGGATTCTACAACTGGCTTCAAGGATGGTATACAGTGTTTCCAACAACTTTCAAGCTTTATCTGCCTAAAATTGAAATTCTCAAACCACAAAATGATAAATAGCTAAGCAGTGACTCCATTTCAAGAATCAGCAGAGTAATAAAATAGCACTATGCAATTTGTTTTAGAATATGATCACTGTTTGTTTGTTTCTTTGTTTGTTTTAAATAAAGAACTATACAGATATATCTGATAGATTCCAGAAGTCCGAAAGCATCGGAAGTTTGCACTCACTAGATAACTATGTGTAAAGCAGTTATGTATCTAGTATGCCAGAAATTAATGTAGTCTGCAACAATCTGTAATAATGCATGTGGTCTGAAATAATCCACCTCTTCTAATTGCTTTTGTTCCAGTTAAAAAATCTTTTGCTTAAAAAAAAGAAAAAATGGTCACTGTTACTGACTGCAGAAGAAACTGCCTGAACCTTTCAATCATAGCTGCTGATTGCAATACCCAGTCAAGGGAGTCAAAATGCTCCCATCCCAAAAAGATGATGACTAGAGAAGCAGCTCTCTGAAAGAGTTTAGCAACTCAGCCAGTAATTTTGATAATGCTGATTCTGTGCGTGTATTTACATAAAATCCGTGAGATGCTTCTATATATACATACACATATACTCAGTGCTTGCTGAATCAGGGATAGAATTAATAAATTTAATGCGGTAGCTTTTACTCATAAACACATACACAGTGTATGTAGGTATGCAAGAAGACACTTATTAGGATGAAGATAGAAAATAAAGTAGCTGTGTGAGTAAAAGTTTGCATGTCTGGAACATTAAATATCAATCCCACTGGCAAACTGAGAAGGAGTTCTTCTGTGCAAGGAGAGTCAGTAACAAACAAGCAACACAAGGAAAGAAGCCTGTTGGGGAACATGGTAAGCAGTATGTCATCACTGCTCTAACTTAAGCTGTGTCATTTCTACCCTTCACTTCATATCAAAACAAATAAATTTATAAATACTGAGTGCCTTCCAAATTAGCTTTTTTTTTTTTTTTCGAAGAATCTGGGTATGTGTGGCTGCTGTGGAAGAAGTATTATCACAAATTCCATCTGGAGTGTATACTAGAAGAAGATGCAGGAGAACAGGACCTGAAAACCACCCACACAGAACATAATAAATATATCAGACAAATGTTGACTAGCTGCTACAAATTAAAAAATAATGGTTTGTATATTCTGCTAGATAAACAAAAATAGGTCATTAAGTGTAACAGAGAAGACAAGTCTGTCTCTAGGTGGAAGGCCAGCATGCTCTGCCTTAAGCCTCTTGGAATTTTCACTCCTTTTTCTTTTTTTACTGTCCATTTAAGCTTTAATGCCCTCTTTGCATTCCCGCAAAATTTTACACTTGTGTTTCACTCATCTCTCTGCTGGGAAAAAAAGGCTGGACTAAGATATCTTCTTCCTTATCCTTTATTCTAAATGAGAAAAAGGGGCAGGAAGGGAAGGTGCAACTTATACCATTATGGCAGTAGAGCAATTTAAGAAATCATATTGGGGATGAGCTTTGGTTCACCTGTCAATCACATGACCCTCACCAGAAGCACAATGACAACACAGTATGCTTATTCCAGCATAAAATGGATTTAAAAGCAAGAAGTTGTGCTGGAAACCCTCTTGTACAACATAGCCCACTGACATATGTGCTTGAGTCTATTTCCTTAAGCAATTTCTTACCTTCTTCCTAGAGGAAATAGTGCATAATATTTTTTTCTCATGACTGATAACAATCAAAATATGCTATTTTTCTCACATTTGACTCTATATGGTTAAGTGAGGTTATGCACCAAGTTTTAGCATTACCTATGTTTTTTGCTTGTCTTCCTTAAATTTTATCCATTAAAGATCTTTTTATGATTAAGTAGAGAAAATTAGTTATAGACATTTTTAAATGTATTTTTGATTCATTAATAAGAGAAGCCAGAAATTCACTCTTACTTCTGCCACTTTATCTGGAACGACATTTCCTTCATATGGGCATCCCAAGGCACAAGACACATACCTACAATAAAAAGAACACACAATGTTCTGTTATATATATATTTATATATGTATGTATTCATCCATGATACATTAAACAACCAGGTTAAATGTAATTTTGAATACTTAAACCAGTCAATGTAGAATAAAGATTTGAACAAAAAGTTAAAATTACATCAGACGAAAACTGTAGGTGCATCAATTTTCCTTTCAGATCACAGAACAGCAATTTATAGCTTTATTTATGCTCAATATATGTCACAAGTGGTAAAGGATTGGCAATGCAGTTGAGTTAACAATGTTGTAGGAGACTTTGTTTTTCTTGGTATTTCCTTCTGAAGTTGCAAAAGCCAGCTCAAACTTTGCCTTGCCTTGCCCTCACAAGGTATTCAGAGGAAGATACCACTTTCTTCCTTGTACTACCTACCCAGATCATAGTGAGCAACACATGGACACAAAATGCTTCTGACAACCCCACCATCTCACCAGAACTGTGATGAGGACATGAGTCATCAGAACTGCGGTGAATGAGGAAGCTTTCACACTCTCTCTCTGTACTGGCATTTCTGTCCCAGTGCCCCAGAAGAATTAAGAGCTCCATTGCAAGCTGTAATTTAGGTTTGCCTTGGGACAAGAAGAAACCGAGAAGCCAAACTGTGTCCCTAAGCAGCTATTGGCTTCATTAAGCACAAAAATTGAAAGCCACAACCAAACTTCCATTGTTCAGCCCTAATGCTCTATGAGCATAGAATTTAGTTTAAATTTCCTCTTTTTAATGACAATTAAGAGCCATGAAATTCTAATTAAACTTCCAATTGCTTATCTTAAATTGATTAGGAATACGATTAAACTAACCAGAAACATCCAGTCAAAATCAAAAGTGTGACTGTAAAAGGATTTACAACAGATTCAGAGGCCTGCAGAGCCCCAGTCCCAGTGGGAGGTTGCTCAACTGCTTAATAGGAGAACAAGAGCCTTCATCGATCTCCCATCATTCCCTTTCGCTCAACACTGAAGAATATAATGTAAAATTATACACTGTATAATGCAAAAGGGATTGAACAGATGCCAGTTTACATATAGTCAAGGTCTGTGGGGTAAAGGATGTACTGTTTCTTTGCAGTTGAAGGAGAAACTGATTGATAGAATGTGAAATTAGGATCAGTAACAGGCAAAAACAAATTGTGAAAAAAATGTCCATATTTTAATGCACAGAGCATATTCCATCCCTTATATGAAGGTACAGTGCTGGCTCACTAGAAGTAACAGTAAGAATGAAGCAAACCTTAAATCTAAAAAGAGCTTGATTAGCTCTGACAAAGAAATGGAAATGAATTTTTTTTCCACAAAAGTGGTTGGGTCCATTACATCCTGCTCACAACTTTAATCCAGATGCCTACTAGGCATGATTTCAATTATCTATATGTCATTATGAAAACCAGGTTTTCGAAACTTGGCCACAGAATTCATTAACTATCAGCCCCAATTGAGATGTCGCTGTTTGGATTTCAAAATCCTGAATTTTCATATCTACATTAAAGATAAAAATGCAGCTACTGTTAACAGTTAAACACTGTCCTGATTTTCTGTGACACATAACTCAAAAGCAATTCAGGATAATTTCCTTAATTTTTTTATGCATACACGGTTTTTCAAATGAAACTAAGCATGAAGAATTTCAGACCCAAAGGATTGCTTTTTACATAATACTACAGTGCCTAGAGCTAGTGACTTCATACACTTACTGAAATTATTTTCAATATTAGCCACAGCACTTTTTACAAAGTGATTAAGAACAGTATGAATACTAAGTAAATGCAAAACATACAGTACATACGTGCACATGTTCCCTTTACTTACATATCTTTACAGGTTCTTAATGGCTACACATGTCAGATCAAGAAGACATGCATTTGGTAGTGATAATGTGGCATGAATGACATCTGGAATGGAGTAGGGCAAACAAAAGTAAAAGCAGACCAAAAGGTATCTAAAGAACAACGGAATACTCCCTGTGGTTCACACCAGCGAGCAGAAACTTGCGTGAGCTCACATAATTCAGCTGGGGTATGAAAGTATGTGGTGACCTGAGGAATCTGCCTACTACAATACACAAATCTGTTTGAGATTATGAACTCTCTACACACTTACACCATTGTGACTAGACGGACATTTTAAACAAGGAAAATATGGTAGATATAATCTATCTGGGCATCTGATACGTCAATATTAAACTGGAGAAAATAGGGATTACTGAAAGAATTTGACAGGAAAAGAATTTCCTACCAGAGAGACAACAAAGTCCTGTGGAGAATGAAAGAACAAATTTTCAGTAGAGTTCATCAAGAATGAGCTTGGCAGAATTTTGTCTAATATTTTCACTTAATGAGTTGGAATAAAAAGTAGAGATGTAGTGATTACATTAAATTTGAAAGCAAAATACTTAAAATGCAGCTATAAAAAAGTAAAGTGCACTCCAGACATATATCAGGATAAGCATTTTTAATAGAGGACATAAAATAGAGGACAGAATCACAAAACAAGCTCAGCTGGAAGAGACTCACAAGGATCATTGAATCCAGCTCCTGGACCCTGCACAGCGCCATCCCCAAGAGTCACACCCTGTGCCCAAGAACATTGTCCAAATGCTTCTCAAACTCTGTCACGCTTGGTGCTGTGACCACTTCCCTGGGGACCCTGTTTCAGTGCCCAACCACCCTCTGGGTGAAAAACCTTCTTCTAATATCCAACCTAAACCTCCCCTGACACAGCTTCAGGCCATTCCCTCAGGTCTTGCCACCGGTCAGAGAGAAGAGATCAGTGCCTGCCCCTCCTCTTCCCCTCACGAGGAAGTTGTAACTGCAGTGAGGTCTCCCCTCAGTCTCCTCCAGGCTAAAGAGACCAAGTGACCTCAGCCGCTCCTCATACGGCTTCCCCTCCAGACCCCTCACCATCTTTGTTGCCCTCCTTTGGACACCCCCAAATAGTTTAATATCTTTCTTATATTGTTGCACCCAAAACTGCACACAATATTGAAGGTGAAGCCACCCCAGTGCAGAGCACAGCGGGACAATCCCCTCCCTTGCCCGGCTGGTGATGCTGTGCCTGATGCCCCCCAGGACAGGGTTGGCCCTCCTGGCTGCCAGGGCACTGCTGACTCATAATCAACTTGCCATTGACCAGGTCTCTTTCTGTGGCACTGCTTTCCAGCATCTCATTCCCCAGTCTGCCCATACATCCAGGGTTGCCCCATCCCAGGTGAAGAATCTGGCCCTTGCCCTTCATATGGCTCTTGATTGCCCAGCCCTCTAACCTGTCAATGTCTCTCTGTACGGCCTCCCTGCTTTAGAGGGAGTTGATAGCTCCTCACAGTTTTGTATTGTTTGCAAACTTACTTAGTATCCCTTCCAGTCCTCTGTCCAAGTCATTTATGAAGATGTTGAAGAACACAGGGCCTAAGATGAAGCCCTGTGGAATTCCTTTTGAAAAGGTCTTGCTGTATTCTTATTGGAAATAAGATATACAATTTGAGTTCATTTGTAGAAAACTACATGCAAGCTGGAACATACGCAGACAAGCGCTGAGTATTGCTAGTGGGGTACAGAGAGTCTAGCATGTGAAAGGAAAAAACATGCATGTCTGTGTGAAAGAGGGAAGATAATCATGTCTGGTCTGAGTATTTGCCAGGATACCTAGAATTAAGGCAGCGCTGAGCGAGATGCTTTGTAATTGCATTACTGTGTTTCCAAACCATTAAGTGGAAGCGTGAGGAAACAGGTTTCAATACAAAGGTAGATTGTTATCTACAGACAAATTTGGCTGTTACATTTTTCTTTTAGTTTTGGGTATGAAAGAACCCAGAGGGCATTAAAATCACAAGAGAATACAACCAAATCAGAGGCCCAAGACCTCCACCCATGTGACTCCAAAACGGGAAACAACTTTGAAGAACATGCTGCAGAACTGCTTGGAAAGAAGAAAATTACCAAGACACAGACACAGAGAGCAACAGAAGACACAAGTTTAAAGAATAGTCCAGTCAACTGCAGCAAATGCTACTGACAAATCAAGAAGAATGAGGATAGACTACTGTTTCCGAGATCTTGTCATCAGGGAGTTTGGTGAGAGTTGTTGCAGTTGCAAGCAAGGAACAGAAGCCAAAGTGTAGGAGTTAGAGGAGGGAATCCCAGAAGAGGGTCTCCAGACAGCAATTATAAACAGCGCCTTCAATGAGCTTAGGATTGAAGAAGAGATAGGCGATGAGATATGATACGAAGAACCAAGTAGGGTCAAAGGTGTAATTTTTAGGAGGCAAATCTTGCTTATATTGCAAGTGGAAAAGAGCCAGAGGACAGTGAGAGGTTAAGAAAGACAATAAGGGAGGGAAGAAATAAGAGGAAGAACAGAACATGGGGTCACTGGGGCAAGTGGAAGGGGTACAGATGGAAAGTAGACAAGAAACTTCTGCTGTTCTGACAGTGGAGGAGAGAGGACAGAAGGAAGAGGATATGGTATCTATTTTTATTAGGAGAAAAAGCAAGATCCTACATGAAGAAAAGCAGCAGAGGGAAGAGAAGAGTTTGAGCAATAAATTACAGAGGCAACTGGGATTTAATTTGTGAATTCAATTAAGCTGGAGAATACAGCTGTTTTCTAAAAAGATAGCAGGACTGAAAGAAAAAAATATACCATAATGAAAAAGACTGTCCCAGTCTCAGAATATTCACCAGAGACACTCCACAGTATGAGAGCAGAAGCAAGTATCTGGGAGTTCACAAAGTAGAGTCTGCAATGGTAGTGTTTAATTCTAAGTATGTGCTTAAATCTTTGCTGAATCAAGGCCAGACACAGCTTAACTACATCTTCAGCTCACAAAAAAGAAAACAGCCCATGAAGCCAGAGATGGAAAGAAGGACTTGCAAGTGAACACATCTATACAGCTGCTTTAGCAACACACAGGTATATGCTGTTTTGCTCACTCAGGTTTTGTGAAATCAGAATCCTTGCCTTTAAGAAAAAGTGATAAAAATAAGTTTTCTACTTGTTTCACCTGGCAGAGTTTACCCAGTCTCTCATCTGTCTACAGATTTCACTGCAGATGAGTCTTCATTCAGTCTTCTATTAAATTGTTTCCTATGCATATAAAACAAAACCAAAAAACCCGCAACAACTTTACTGTGTAATATTTTGCACAAAAATGCTGAACAGCCTCTGGGGAGAAGGAAGAGGAAGAGAGTTTTCAATTTCTTCCATTATGCCAAGACCAAATTTCAACGTTCCACAAATGGTATAGACAGCATAAGGTCCCCATGACCAAGGTCACTAGGAGTGGTGATAATCACATCAGCCTAATGCCTGTGAAGTGAAGGATACAAAACCACAAACAGGGTAAATGAGCAAACGTTTCTTAACCAAAGTGTGTTAAAAGGAAAATGAATCCAAGCAGAAACTGAACTCCATGTTGTAATCAGCCCTTTGTCAACTTGTTTCAGCAGGAGTCCCAGAGCCAGCTCCACAGCTGCTACCACAGCTGGAAGCATGAAGCCTCCTGAGAAGCCAGTTGCAGACTCAGATGCTGCTGTTTCCTGTTTATTACTATAGTGTAAGTTTGCATATAATTTACCATGTTCACTGCAGATGTATTTATTTTTATTGGATGTTTGTGCTAAAATGTACATGCCTATCATTTGGTAAATTCATAATATTAAGGTTGATCTATTCTGTCTCTTTGCAAAGAAAACCATTTGTTAAAAACAGTTAATCTTTACTGTAGGGGGAGAGAAAACACAAAGAAGGGAAGAGAGAAAGGAGATTCTTCCAGAAACAGAATCTCCAAGCCAAGTCCAAAATGCGTAAATAAGGCCAGGATCTTTTTTCCACATTTGACTTAAAAAACAACCAAATAAAAGCCCCAAACATCCCCCCCCACTACACCCCCCCAAGGAAAGAAACAATCTCTCCATGTACTTAGTGCCTAGTTACAAGTAATATATATCCTATTCTCAGCAAATACTAGAGAAAAAATATTTGTTAATATTTTTAGAACACCCAAAAACCACTGTTAAATTGTGACTATGTTCTAGAAAATAGCTACTTCTCTAAAAATATAACCAAACTGTTACAATAATGAAGGGCCACTTAACCATTTAACTTTCAATAACTCTCTCAAGTTATCCATGGTGCAATCAGTAACATATTAGCAAACACATCACATTGAAACCTTATAATTTCATACTAACATTTCACATCTGATTTATTTTATGCTACCCTTTAAGAAGACACAGGGATCATTTTTACTTCCCACTTCCCTCTTCTTTTTTTTTTTTCTTTTTTTTCTTTCTTTTTTCTTTTTTTTTCTTTTAAGCAGCTCTTCCAGCCTGCTATTAATATTTTCTCTCTGCAGGTACAAAAACAATGGGTAAAAGTTGGTATAAATTTATTCCTCAGGAAAACCCCTCACCTCATATAGTGCAATCATCCAGTATGATAGAATTAGTAAAATGGCTCTGAGATCCTTTTCTTAACCTCCTCCCAGTACACAGAAATTCACCAACTCCCCACATCCCAGCAATCCCTGGCTTCTTCAACTTCTCCAGGGCACTGATTCCAGGTGGCTTAACATTGTGTAACCCTGTAGATTTGTTTCACATACGAAAATGTGTTGCTTCCAAGTCTATTAAACGCTCATCTACATTTTGTTGTTTCCATAACCCCAAATATAGGCTCACTTAAAGTGACATGAAGGTGTTACACTGGTTTTACCATCTAGAAGAGTGATAATAGTATAAATCACAATATTATCAAAATAATTATGACTGAGCTAAACTACACAGTGTAGTCTTTAAACTGGGCATTTTAAAGCAATGTAAAAAAACACGTATATTTGAGCCCGAAGTATTCCAGAATACCAGAAAATATGAGTTCTGAGTTTCTGTCTGTATTCGTAAAACACACACAGATTCAAACTGTATGTATTTGTGCAAAACTGAATTGTTGAGTTTATCTTATGGTATTTCTAAGTATGTGTCAAAAATTCACTACTGTAAGGCCATCCAAATATCTCAATTTAAGTTATTTAGGATGGACTGTAATAAAAGAAAGAAAACAACATTGTTGAACTAAATTATAAAGATCAGATTATCTTGATAATCAGAAGTTTTAGATAATCAAGGTGTGTCTTTATAAACAAAACAATAGACTTCACTATTAGTTTCCAAAACCAATTGTTAAAAGTATATTAAAATAAAAAGAATGTGTTCTTCCACATCTTTTTTTCCAAATAAATCCAGATATCATTAGCGTAAGACAAAGATAACTAAAATCAATTCTTTAGGTCTTGATTCTATTTTGTTTAATACGTGTATTAGCATCAAAGTGAACCAGTAATTTTTTCCTATAAGCAACAAGGAATTACATATGTTGCAACCTGTTAATTTTATTATAGTATAATATAAAAGGTGGTAATAACAATAATAATAATTATTATTATTATTATTATGCACACCATTGTTTGTTATCTAATTTTCATGAAAAAATATTGCTATATTTCAAGTATATCAACTAGTATTTGAATTCTGTACAAACACACACGTAAACCAAATATTGATATGTTTCAAAATGCTTTTATGTACTGTGAACTGCACCATACAACTCATTCTTAAAAGGCATAGGACATAAACAAAAGAATTACATAGAGCAGCTCAGAATTAATGTGTGATTACATGTGCTTTAATTTATGAAGCAGCAGCTTTGTAAGGAAATGCTTCTAGAGGTATTCTACAGCAATCATTTGTATCTGTTTTTCTAACACTGAACCTCTAAACATTTGCATACACATTCACATTTGCACAAATGGCCTTAAAGGGCTATTCACATGAAAATTTTTCAGGTCTGGGACATAAATACAGCTTTTAATTGCTGACCACGGAGAAGTGTTTTTTAACTAGAGGAAAAAAATTGCAACCTTTCAGGCTTATATCCCCTGTTCATTTTTTATTAGGAAAAAGGCCATCCTATATAGAACTGAATGTTTCAGAGGGAGGTAGTCTGATTTTATGCCATTGACAGAGGATGCAAAGCACCATTTGTGGAAAAGAGGGGAAAAATCACAGTCCTTTAGTGTTCTATTGTACTAATTGCAATTCATTCCTGTGTCTTTTTAAATTTTGGAATACATTAACCTAGAAGAATCTAGCTAAATGGAATACATTAACTTGGAAGAAAACAGCTGAATCAGAATTTACTTAACATTTTCTTCATATGTACATTCATGATATCTTTAAGGATACTCCAAGTGACTACTTCCAATTACCATTTCCCACCATTTTTTATCAATCCTGGCTGTTAGAATTAATTTTTAATCACTGAATAAGTTGTGATTTTTTTATAGTACCTGAATTATGCACTAGAAGGCGCAAATTTAAAACCAGCACTATTTTGTGTCACTTTACATGTAAAACATGCAGCGCAGTAATTAGCTGACCACACAGTTCATAACTGATTTGGCTCAGTGTCTTCATGGAGTGTGTCCCAGATGTTATTTAAAGTTTTTATGCATGCACCAAAAAAACCCCTAAAACCAACCCCAAACAAAAACCAACAAAACCCCACCCCTTTATGATGTTAATAAATGGTCTAACTTCTAAGACCATATGCAGCATTTCAATTCTTCATAAACATTTGAACTAATTTAGTAAACATTTAGAAAACTGTGGACTGTGCTACAGATTTTAAATGTGACAGATGATGACATAAATTTTCTGGATGATGATAGAGTCAATGTTAGTGCAGCTGTAGTAACAGTAAGACATGCGGAAGCTTGAAGTTTAGTTTCAACTGTTTGAGTGCATTTTTCTTAAGATTCAAGGATTGCCAATGATTTATGCTCACTACATAAATTGTAAATTGCCAGTAAAAATAGGAAATAAAATTTGAACCCCTTAAAATTATTTTTGGAAGTATTTTTCAACTGCTCAAATAAGGAGTTAGGGCAAGGCACTAAATTATCCATTTCCTGCAAATAAATAATGCTTTAAACAATAACAGCACTTTAGAAGGAAACAACCTCTGTATTGAAATGAACACAAATACAATTTATGTATATTGTTATTTTTTATTACTTTAGTAATTCTAGCAAAATATTTAGCCTACAAAATTCATATTAGAATTTAAAAAGTGTAGTCCTGGGAGCTTACTTGAGGAAGGGCTGTAGGTTTTGGCTATGGTTCTCTAAATCAGCCAATGTCTAAAAGGATGATTAAAAACTAAGTCCACTGAGCAAAAATCTTTCTCTGTATTATCAATGTATTTCGTGATACCTTGCAGCACAAAGCCTATTAATACATTTCTTCTATCTCTTGTAATTTACACAAATTACAACGTCCTAATCCTTTGCCTATGCACAGGTAGGATGGGATTCATTTGTTCTTACTTCTGATTTAAGAGATAATCATACCCAGCTTAGCCTTATACAGGCCACCTATAGAATGTCCAACACTGGATGGACCTAAATTCCTTTGCAGCCAAAAGGATGGACCATCCAGAGAGTGTTTCATCTTATCCTGTGGCAGGTACTTTTAAAAAGCACATGCAGTAAACCGCAGCAGGAAGGTTGCCTAATTCCCCCTAATAACTACTAGAAGATTTAGGATGACAAGCTCAGATGTGTTGTGTGGTCATGCTCAGATGTGCCTCATGTTACAACAGTTATAAACAACACATTATTACTGTCAGTAAATAATAGCCACAAAACAAAAAACCTGAAGCTAATCTTCTTCAATTGAGTAACAACCAGTCAAACTATGAGCACCTATTAAAAATACTGAATATCAAAAAAACTTGCCACAAACCCTTGACTCTCAGCATTTAAAAAATTTTGCATGGAATCGGGATACCAAAATGCCATTTATTTTATCTGTCACTAAAAGCAGCTTCTTTAGCACAGACTTTAATAGCTAATTCCTTTTTGATTGTTTTATTTCCAGGGAAAAGTCACCATGATTGCACTGAATACTTCTGTGACATCTCAGTTTAAGTTTTACTTTCTGATTATCTTTTAATTTTTTTCATTGAGGGAGAGAAACCCAGTGTTTTATCTCATTAAATACAATGAAAAACTCCAGAAGTCTTCCAAATGTACTGCAATATTTGGGAACTAATGAACTACTTTCTCTCAAGAACTAATGAATTCCCTATAGTAGTGCAGGCTTTTCTTAGGTGTTGCTATCAGAGAAAATCATGGTTTAGTTTTCTAGAATTAAGTCTGAAATGTCTGTCTGCTTCCATAATCTCCTCCCTTACAAGCAGCTGAAATGTTGTAAACAGATTTACTTACTTCCTGGATTTGGCATTCAAAATTGATGCTTCTTCTTTAAGGGCATTTTTTCATTTTTTAACTAATTAAAAGTTTTAAATCCACCTTCTAGATCTTTGTTCAAATTCTGAATAAAAAAAAGAATTATTAAACATTACTATTTTTTTATTACTACTATTAAAAAAAAGAAGCCCTTCTGAATTCTGTATTTCTATATTTGGGCTTCTGCTGTTTTTTTCTGGTCTTCAGAATTCTACTCAAGACACTACACCGGAGCTTTAAAGAAAGTAGTGAAGTATATGGACACTAAGCAATCCCTTTTGATTATTATTTCTGAGCAATCATTCTGTCTCAATGCTTCCCATAGACTCTTGTAACTCTGCAACCCATGAGGACTGTATCTGAATGAGTATGAACAGGGAGGGACATGAGTCAAAATACCACAATACTTGGTAATTATTCTCTTTAAAACACATTCGCCTAGAGTCTGATCCATAGTATTATTTTATTTCTCATTAATTACTATTTTGATGCCTCAAAATCTTCCTGGGATGGATTTTTAAAAAGTGCACTCAAAATCCAAATGTATGGTATTAACCAGCTCTCTTTTATCTTCTAACATACTAGAGTGTTCAAAACCTTCAATATTTTCATATACTGAAATCAATCTTCAGTGGATACTCAGAATTATTACCTCAGTTAGGGGTTTTTGTTATGAAATAAGGCTCCACAGTCTGCAGTTTAGATTATCAGCAGATTTTCAGCAGATTGGCTACTTTATTATTGAGCTATATTAGATCCCTCTGGAAAAATACTAGCAGTTCTCTCTTAAACTTTTGATTTGTTAAAGTGTATCATTAGTCCATCATCTTATCTCCTGTGACTCAATCTCTATTTTTTACTGGATAAATTAATTCTCAAACTAATATAATGCGATGAAGATGCATGTAACATTCACATAAATGTAGCTTCTCTTCAATATATATATCCTCTCTATTTGGATCCTTTACTTGGTTACAATCCCACAAATCCCACAAATTGAATTGTTCTCTTAATGGCTATTTAATTCTGAATGATTCACTTTTCCTAGACCTGTAAGCCTAAGGAAGAAAGCTATAGCTGAAGTGCACTTACATAATTCTCATTCACAACTTTCAATCTCCCCACTTTGTAGCATATCTGATATAAGCAGTTCTCTGTCGAAGTGTTCTGTAACATACTGCACCTGGCATGACAGACTCAATAATTTTCCTGCATGTACTGTATGAAGTTTATCTTATGTTTGCATATTGCAGTGAAATTACAGATATCTGTACTGGATACACATTTCAAAATATAATCTGATTGTGTTTTCCCTGAGTTCAATTATCTCCTTTCTCTTCATCTCTGTACTGTTCTTCTGTGTGCTTCACCACTTGGTCCTTGATATTCCTCCCTTTTATCTCTTTGCTTTGTTTTCATTCTTTAAATTATTACTTTAATTTTTCTGCTGTGCTGTTCTTCTGTTTTACCATTTTCTGCCTCCTACTTCTCCTCTTTTTTTTTTCTGCATGAAGAAAAATAAAAGCCACATGGTTTGTCAGATAGTAGACAATAAATGTTTGGGAATGTCACAGAATCCTGCCATGGGAACAGTTACTTCCATCACATCAGTGTATCAGTGCCAGAATAACTGCTTCTGGTATGTTACAAATGCAATAGACATAATCTGTGGGAGGAAAAAAGCACCAGGTTGCCACTTTTTCAAACATGTGAAAACTAGTGCACAGAAGACAAGTTGATATTTTAAGCTGAAAATCAATCTACAGTACACCACAGGGGTTTCTTCATCACCTACAATTTACATTTTATGGACAAGTTGCAAAGTCCCTTTTTTGACATCCTCCATAATTGTCCAAAAACTTCTACAATACATAGGCTTTGAGGATTTCCTGGATGGTTGGTTGCCTATATTGTACCATTTGGTTGAATTTTATTAGTTAAATACAGGGAAATGAAACAGAAAATATCTCCTGACATGCCTAGACATCTGAAAAAAACAGAAAACAGAAGTTTAGTGTAAAACATGTTCACAAGTGCATAAGGTTTGTTGCTATATACATGCTATTTTTTCTGAATTGACTGCCTATTCCCTTAACCACACCTGCCTGGGACCTAAAATTCAGGCATCCCTGATCTTAATCCTCCTGGAGAACTCAAATTGCTAGTTACATTCTCAGGTCAGAATTTAGTTTTAGAAAAAAATGTGACGAACAGTGGTGGCAGAGAGCTTTTAAATAACAGACCTCTTATACGAGAAGTTGCTCAGGGAGGCAAATCTTGACTCTACCTGGCAGATTAGCAGCTGGAAAATGTATTTAAACTCTGGTACAAGTTACTATTTCTTAATACAATGTATGTCCGTCCTTCTCTATTCAGTGATTTTCCTCCTGAAACATATCCAGGCTAAGGAAAAAGAACCCAAGCATTTATGAGCTTTCCTTGGTTGGCTCTGTGTGTGTGTGTAAATCATAGAAGCACAGTATGGTTTGGGTTGAAAGCAACCTTAGAGATCATCAAGTTCCAATGCTCCCGAAATGGGCAGGGACATCTCCTTCCAATAGACCAGGTTGCTCAGAGCTCCATCCAACCTGGCCTTGAACAACACCTCCAGGGATGGGGCATCCACAACTTCTCTGGGTAACCTGTTCCAGTGCCTCACCACCCTCACAGTAAAGAATTTCTTCCTAATGTCTAATCTAAACCTACTCTCTTTCAGCTTGAAGCTTTTCCCCCTTGTCCTATCATTACAGCTCCTATCATTGCAGGGACGAAGAGTCCCTCTCCGGTTTCTCTGTAGCCTCCTTCAGATACTGGAAGTCTGCTATGAGGTCTCCATAAAACCTCCTCTTCTCCAGGCTGAACAGCATCAACTTTCTTAGCCTGACCTTGAAAGTGAAATGCTCCAGTCCCTCTGCTGGACTTGCTCCAACAGTTCCATGTCCTTCTTATGCTGGGGAACCAGAACTCTATGCACCACTCCAGGTGGCATTGCATCAGAGCAGAGTAGAGGGGCCGAATCCCCTCCCTTGCCCTCCTGGCCATGCTGCTTTTGATGCAGCCCAGCGTACAACTGGATTTCAGGGCTGTGAGCACACACTGCCAGCTCGTGTTGAGTTTTTTGTCAACCATCACCCACAAATCCTTGGGTTTGACAAGACGATCTGCAGAGCTCTCTCTCAACCTAAACCATACTGCTGTTCTGTGATCCTCTGGGGCAGAAGTATAACTAGAAGTCAGATTTCCCTTTCTCAAGGCAAATGCCCAAACAACCACACGTGTTATGAAAAGAAATGTGCAGCAGCATTAACTCATCACTATTTCTGGAGCAAAGAGAGAACCCAGTATTTATTTTCAGACAGGTTTTCAAGTACTTAGTCTCTGAGGTATCTACCTCTATCTATTTTCAAGTCCAGGTATTTTCTGAGCATGATGTAGTTTACATTACTAATAATCCTCAAAGAATCTCACTGTTCAGTTTCTCCTTGAATCTATGTGAGCCCTTCTGCATTCACAAAGATGTTCACAAATAATCTTAGGTAAGTAGTTCTTACCTGTGATGCAAAAGAAGATGGAAATGAAAACCGATACTGTTCAAGAGGGAGTACAATTCAGGATAATTCTGAGTTAAAAAATAAATGCTGGACAATTCTAGAGTTTCATGCACTGGAGACTCGAAATTTTCAATGCCTGAGTTTTCAGAGTAACTTACATACAGAAGGAGATTTTTCTTAGGAGTAAATTTGTTTTACCACTTTTATACCTTGATGCTACAATGTATGAAGTGATATATTATGAATTCTACAATAAAATAAAAATTTGTAGGGCATTTTTTTAAGGTACCAGCTAGTGTTACGAATTCTGAACAGCACAAAAGAAATTTTATTCTGTCATCTGCAGTAGTAAATATAAATTTGTATTATGAAATAGTTATAAACTCAGCTTTCTTTTTTCAATTTCCACAGCAAGAGTCACCATCAGTAGTTAAAAATGCAGAAATAACTAAATGTATTCAATCTTAAAAATAAAAATCACAGCAAAGACTATTATTACGTTTCATCTACAATGTGAAAATTTGGTAATAAACTTTTCTACTGGTACCAAACAACCCCTGTAACAATGATTCAAATAACTCTGTATTATTTTAGAATCTGTATATTTACCCACGCACTGGAATATTCATATTCCTTGCAGACTTAGTGACTTCTTCAAACTTTTCTATGCTTTCTTCAATTGAACAATTAATATTCATTTTGCTAAAAGATTCAGATGCTGCGCCAAATACTGAGACTTCTGTAGCTCCCGCTGCAATCTAAAAAATACATTTCAAGAAAACAGAATCATAACACTATATGAAAGCATTAGATTAAGCATTTAATTCTGTACAACATTTTAAAATTTTAAAGTACGTTAGGTATACCATCCATATCTAACATCTAACTTTAATTGCATTTTTTTAAGCTAATGCATACAAACAGATTGAATCAAATTTTGAGATCATTCACTATGACGTATTTTCTTCCTCTTCTTTGCAATTAGTTAAACACATTTTTAAAGTGATGAATGATAAAGGTAATAAGATGTAGGAAATCAATTGAACCAACTATACAAATAACAATGATTGATATTTATATTCATCTTTTTAGAAAAGGAAAAGATCATATAACAACTCTCACAATGCCTGTTCCTCCTGAATACCAGGAAGTCATTCTCATGCTTGGGAAAGCTCTTTGTGTGCATATGTCTAGAGCAGCAACAATAACCAATAGGGATTTGCTTGTTAGAGCCAACTATAGGATCAAGGGCTCCGTTAGTCTTGGTGTCAGAGTCGATATGGATAATACGGAAAAGGTGTACATGAGAGTCTGCCAAGAGAAGTCTCAGAGCTAACACCAGTCTAGAAAATGTGTAAATGTGGTGACTTCACTGAAGGGGCAATTAGCCTGAGCTTGTTTTCAGTACCTCAGTAAATCAACTAACATCAAACTAGAAAGCTGAAAGCCAACTGATAGGAGAGGAAAACATTTAAGCTTAGGAGAATAGTTAACAAACTCTCATTCTCCAGCCAGAATAATACTCTTGTTCAGTGAAAAAGTATGGAGCTTTCGCCTTTACCCTCTGCCTCTGCAGGATAAAGTCTAAAATTCAGCAACCCTTACAGGGACAAATATTCTTTCAAACAGAGGGAAAAAATATCAGCAACGAAGAATGCAGGAGTCATCTACAACTATTTTTTTTCATTGTTTTCCCTTCATTATATCACTAAATATCGTATAGCAACAAAGCACAATTAATTCAATTCATACAAGCTACCACTGAGACGAAGTTGTGGGACTATAATATGACTGTTGATAGTTAAGTCAACTATGCACAGGATTCTGTTTTAACAGATATTTCATTATAGGAACTGAACAATAGACTAGACCACAAACTCCACCAAGTAGTACGCTTTCCAAATACAGCTTGTCCTACATCAGGACAAAAGCAGAAGCATTAAAAATTTTCAAAAATCAAAAAAAAGTGTAAAGATTTGACTGGCAATGTGTATATTTTAAGAAGACTGAACTGCTCCATTTTCACTCTTTTAAACACTTTGAAACTATAATTTTGAATATTTTGGAAGAACTGAAACAATTTAAACTTTCAAACCCAACCAAAATGAAATCCAGAATTGCTATAAAGCTTTTTCATTTAAATGAATCTTCCCTCATCCCTCTTCAGCACTTTCCACCAAGACACTCTTCAGAAACTTTTCTAGGGCCAAAAAGTCAAAGAGGAAGAACTGTCTTGCCGTTTATATACAAACATCATGTAAAGGAACTTACTAAGTTCCTGGTCAATGCCTCCATTAAAATATGAATACGTAGAGCTTAATATCACTCCATGATTTTCCCCATTTTTCATAATGAAAATTGAGAGTTTTCAGAGAAAAACCTATAGCCTATTTCTATCATTAACTAGCTAGTTTCTGGTACTGAACTGAAAGTGCCTGCAACATAACAGAGGTAAATGTGGACAACACCTATGAACACTTACAGCAGAATGAAAACCTTGAAGATTAGGTGTGAGAACGGGATACTGGACTCCAGGATGCCGCTCAATGCCCCTCATTACTTCTTTGTGATCTGCCATCTAAAATATATAAATAGTTTGTATTGATCAGAAGTTATTTTCTGATTTTATACAGCTAAACAGAAATGGGCTTAGCCTGTGGTTTTGCCTTCCTTACTTTTATAGTTCATACAAAAAGTCTAACAACAAGGGGGTTAAACTGATTTTGTACAAATACTCTTTTTTATTTTCTTAACTTTTGACTATTTGTGCTGCAATCTTTTTAGATCTACATGAATATAAAACTGGGGCTAAGACTTCTACAGTATTCCTTTGTGTGTATCTGTAAAAATATAATTTGCATTATAAATTGACAGACTTATGATTATGCTGTTCATGAAGTGTTATAGCAACTTTAACTTTGCTTCACTGGACTCAATAGGTGGAATTAACAGAGTATCTGAGATTTAAAAAACATACAAATCTTGAAAATTTCAGCACTGCTAAATGCAACTTCACAATGTCAAGCATAACTGAACTTGTACTACTCAACACCGTAATCAGAACATTTGAAGAGACTAAACACATCTATTCTTAAAAATACAGCAGAATCCAGTTGTCCGCATAGTGTAACGTTTTAATATATTTAGACGTTTCTAAAGAAGAAAACACTTCTTTATTATAGCAAAGATCAGAGCACTTGTTTTCCTTAGTCTGCCATCACAAAAGAAAATCTGCCTTTTTAACATACTCTTACATTTTTCTCACAAATTCAAGATTAAATATACTCCCTGTACTAATCAAGAAGACGAATGAAAGACTTATTCATTTAATAAAATGCAGATTACTTAGACAATCACTTTTTCTTAAAAGAAGTGGGTTGAAAACAAGTATTTTTCAATGGTGTGAATGCCTGAAAACAATACAGTTAATAAAACATATCCCTCTTATTTCATGTCTTAAAGATTCTGAGTTTTAAAAACAGAATAGTGCATTTTAAAGGCTTTTTAAATGCACTCTCATAAAAGCACATCTCTCAAGCAATCACTACTAAATTGGATTTCTGTTTCTTTCCACACTGGTGAAAAGTATTTTAAGAAGTACCATACAAAAAGATATATGAACAACAGAGCTGTCATTACTCCTTACTTTCAAGAGATACCTCATTGATAGCTATGCAGTACCACAATTCTAAATACACGGTATTAAATCATGCCACATTATTAACTAAGAATACTACTGGTAACCTGGAATCTTCCTGTTACTGGCTTCCTTCTATGAAAATGAATGGATTAAAATCATCAGAAAAATCCATGTATTCGTCTTCAAATGTAAGCCCATTATCTATCTATAAGGAAGTAGATATATGGTATGAAAGGTATTTTATAGCCAGACACAATTCATTTCTTATCAGGAAATAAGTGATAGCACAAAACAACTTTTTGTATTTGCTCCTGTGTGAATTAAATTGGTCAGATAACCTCACAAAAAAAACCTCCTTTGTTAACACCTTAGTTTTTTAAGAACAATTTTCCATTCCTTAATTTAATAGAAGTAGCAGCTATGGTTCTCAGGGCAAAGAAGAATGTCTGAAACTAAATGATAAATTAAATGGCAAATGCTGGAACGAAATTCACACTCCACAATTATAGCTGGCTTAAAATATACTGGAAAACCAAAATTACACTTTTTCAACCAGTATAAACCTGCCAGATCCAAACAATATTGTATGTATTAAATCTGTCCCATTGCTATTTTTCCTGTAAGTAAAATCCCATCTTTTCACACACTGCATGTTATAAGATTTTAAATTGTTATAAAATATTTTTTTCCCAATTTCTTTTAAAATAAGCTTCCTAATAGTAGGTATTTATAATTTTTGGCTGTTTATATTATAGGTGTGGGATCCTGTTTTATATGGCACCTTGCTACTGTGGAACTTTTTCTTTTAAATTTTTCAGTAAAAAAATCTTTGCCAAAAACAACAGTGGATGGGAAACCATAAAAAATTTAAAATACTAAAAACAGAAATAAGTGAATGAGTGATCTAAACATAACTGTAAATTCTATTCCCATGACCTATGAAAAAAAAAAAAGAAAGAGCAAAGAAAAGACAAAGTGAAGACTGCACTCTCTGTCAAAGCAACACAATCTTATCTTTTAAATAAAAAATATTTTAAACACAAGCCATTAAAACAAAGTATTCAGACATGAATTTAAGATAAGAAGGGATTGCTCATTTTTTTCTAAACTGACAAATCTGTGCTAAATTTGGTATTCCTAATGGCTCACAGGAAAAGGAAATAAACAAGAAAGGAAGAAATACACCTTTTTCTTCTAACATTTAAATAATTACATTAATTTCTGTTGCAGTAACTGACAAAGTGCGATGGCACTTGGAACAACTTAACCTATTCCCTTCTAACAGACAAGATATCATTGCCCCTGCATTGACGCCAAAGAAATTCTGCATTGTCAGTCTTCTCTTCCCCTTTCCTATTATCCTTCTAGACTCTTCCCTGGTGACCCTGAGAACACTGAAATAAAGCAAAGGAGTCCCTCAGAGTGTTGTACAGTTTGCTTTGCTAACTCATGAACAAGCATGGCCGTACTATGTTTTTCTCAGAGAAAAGCCTAGAATACAGTCAAGGCCCAGGATGTATTCTCAGTTTAAAATGGACAAACTTCATCTACATTTTGTCAGATGTGTAACATGCAGTAGACATTGCTAAAACTGAAGTATTTTCTCAAATTAATTAACTTCTTGTTTTAATTTGTAAATAACTTGTATGCTCCTTTTCAAATATAAAGTATTCAAATGCTTCTGTACAAACAAGTGTGCAATTTATTGAAAAATAGTTTAAATCACATAGACAAGTATTGACTTATTTCCTTATTTGCAGGAAACAATTAATTTGCACGAAGAGGAGCTAAATAGTAAACTTCAGGACTAAGCCTGAATTTGCAGCGCTAAATCTCAAATGAAAACGTGGCACTCTAATGCCAATGCAGTTTTGCTGCCAATTCCAGAAAGGCTAGGTTTTCTGCTGAATTCTACCAACTGTAAAAATTAATTCTGGAAAAATAATGAGCAAATTATCACAATTCATCAAAATTTAAGTGTAGTTGCTGATAGAGTGCTAGAACTCCAAAATAAGTAATGTGCCTAACTACTATTACATATACAGAAGTCCCAAATTTAGATCTTCCAGACACATTTCCAAATGTGGAAAATTACATTTCACTTAGCAAAAAAGAAAATAACGTATACTACTTTTCTTTTTTACATCAATGACTACTAGTTTCAGAAGAGCAGAAAAGAAGTAGGAACAACATTAAATTATATTAATGACGTGTCACCATCCCAAATCTTTAGTTACAACTGAATGTTACATAAATAAATGGAATGGCATTTAAATTGAAATAGTTCTGAATTGAGATAATTTTACATACCTGAGGCACCCATTTGGATGAAACAAAACTGGTCACTTCTATTGCAGGCAGGCCTGTTTTGGAAAGCTGGTTGATTAACTCAATTTTTATATCTGTTGGGACTATCACCTACAGACATGGAGACATACTTTAGCAAAGTATTGCATACATAAGAAACTTTTGTAAGTGAAATGTTCCCTGTACATAACCAATACTTTTTTTTTTAAATAATGAACTACACTTGCACATTTTACCATAACTCTACTGTTTCCTGACAGTAGGAAGTATAAGGAAGGTAAAAGAAAGACACTAGGCAGTATACATGATCTTATTCCATTTTCTGTCCATCACAAAAGGAAGCACTTCTGTGTAACTGGTTATAAATCTGGCCTCATTATTTGTTATTAACCAAACACCAAACTAGCAAGAAGTGACAAAGGAAACACTAACAGGGCGACTAGAGAAAAACAAGAGGAAAAAAGCTCCACAGCTGAGGCAGAGTAACTCTATTCTGCTAATACTACTAATATCTCTGATATCAGTAACAACGATATATGTGAGCTTATCCTCCTGTTTGTGGAAATAGATGACTGTTTCCATACATGTACCCTATAACCTCTTTCAATCTTCTTCCATGCTTCCCTACCACCCTTCAGGAAAATAATGCTATCAAAAGAGTAATATTTTTCTCCCGTGTCTCTTTAGCAGGAAACATGATAAAATATATTTTACTATTCTTTCTACACTAGCACTTGAAGCAGAAACACAAGTTACAAAGATAGCCAGCATTTCATAGTGTTTACCAATTCTGTCACGACAGAATGTTATTGACTGACAAGACAAATTCCAGTAAAAAGAAATGTTAAGTAACAGAAAGGCTAGTTAGCCAAGTATAGAAAGAAATTATATGATTTAAAAGCTGGGTAAATAGGAATACATTTTTATTCTAATATAAAGAAAAGTTACCAATATGAAAAGAAATAGACGTATTTAATAGTACGAAATGGAAGAAACACAATTAGCAGGACATACATGTTCCACACAATGAAAATAACACCAACATCCATGTCAGAGCACACACATACAAAAAGTTACCTTTTCATTTTGTAATCCATCCCTTGGCCCAACTTCTACAATCTTTATGTACTCAGGCAGTCCAGATGCTTGAAGTTCCTGAAATAAAAATCAATACTGAAAAACAAAACAATTAAGATAACCAAGATCAAAAGGTACAGCTCATACTTGTCCTTTCATATGATTCTGGGTATAAAGTCATATTGTCAACATTAAGTTCGCTCGGGGCATTAAAAAATCTGTGAGAACATGTTCCACACCTTGACCTAAGGAATAAAAGTTAAAAACAGAAGTTAGAGAATGTTCCACTCCTCCTTTGAGGTCACAAAAGTTTATTAAAAATGTATATAGAACCATAAATGAACACTGAGTTTTACAGTGAGAAACATTTCCATTTCAAAAATCTTTCCAATGAACAATCCAGTCCTCCAAACTTACAACTGAATGTTCTCAATTTAACTTAACAGGTACTTCTCTGTAAACGTTTGCAAGACTTGGCTATAAATCTGAAAATAACATAGCAGTCAAGAAATGTTAAAGAGATTATTAATGAAAAATGAAAGCTACTTCTCTGACTGAAGATGAAGGTATTAAAAAAGGATTTAAAGGAGAACAAGGAAAGTCTCTAGTAGATAAGAAGAATTTTTCAGGTGTAAGAGCAGCTATGGAAAGGCAGGAGGCTGATGGGGACAGGAGGAAAGGAAGGCAGCAGTAAGGTCAAAGGGCTAAGGAGAGCATGGGGAACTGGAGGAGGAGGAAGGAGAAATGAGAACAGAAAAGCAGGTGAGGGGAAATGAAACTTCCTTTTTTATTATTTAGCTGCTCTGTTATTGAATCAAGTTGACAGGTGTGGCAGTTAATGTAAACTGGGCCTTTAAATCCTGAACAGTTCAGAGCAGTTGGCTGGATTGAACCCCAAAAGCTGTGTGCCCTGAAAAACACACCCCATGGCTAATTTGGGACACAGTGTCCATGCCCAGGAGTGGACAGGAGGAACACAGGCCGCCTTGCCAGGAGCTCTGGAAATACCCTGTTCTCTGTATCGCACAGAAGACAGAAGCCAAACCAGTTCTCCATTCCAGTGTTGAAAGCCTGAGCTGGGATTAGCACAAGCTACCTGCAGGACAGCTGCCCCACTGAACCCACCACCTCTCCCAGGAGTTTAACACCACTGGACCGGTGACACTGTCAGCATAGGGGGACAGCTCCCACCCACGGGAGTAACAGCTACCCCAGGCTGGAGACACTCTGTAAATACAGCCACTAATCTCACAACATCCACAAACAAAGGAAAACTCCATGTTTTATTCCTCTCTGACTAGGATCATCAGGGTTGTTTCAACCAAACGGCTGCTAATTTCTCCTCAGTAATGGAAACTGAGCATGCCTATGAGCACCCTTAGTTTCTCCCGGTATTCTTGGTGCCTTGTGGGCAATTCTCTGCAGGACTTGCCAAAATACAATAAATACATTTCAGACCATTTACTGTATATAAATACTGTGTATTTATCTGAGCCCAGTAAAAAGAATGGGAAACAGCTGCATAGCATCTATTTGATCACATGGAACATCTGGTAAATTGAAACTCTGTCAGGCCCTGCTAAGCCCACACTCACTGACAGTATAAACCTACTTAAATGTGAAGGTAAAACTTTCACATCTGCTGCATATTGTTCCTCTTAAGTTATTTTCACAAATATGGCACTGCTTCAGCACTACAGGCATAAATCTGGGTTATTTCATGATTATCAGATCCTTCTCGTTGCAAGACAAATGCCACAGCTGTGCTATGACTGAAGCTGTGACTGGAAAATAAAAAGGGAGCTAAAATAGATTATGTGAACCAAAGCTTAATTCAGAGCATGAAAAATGTCCATAAAACTTTGAGAGCAAAGATGGCAAATTTCTAGGCCAAATCTTGTAAATCCTATTTAGTGCCTATAGGGACAAAAGTTTTGTGGAAATCAAGAGCTGTACCTGTCTTTCCAAAACAGTTCATGCAGACACATCAGGTGATGTCTGTAGCCCTTGTAGTTCACAGGGGTCAAAAGTTTGGAGGGGATATTGCAGAAAGGCATTCAATTATTGGTTTTTATTTTTTTTCTGTGATATTACAGATATACAATCTCTTTGAACCATAGTCCAGGCCTCTCAGCCCCTGATTTTCTCTATAGCCTTCCTGTTAACTAGTCAGCCCCAACCTGAATTCACTGTTCTTGGAGTGAGGACAACACTGAACACATAAGGAATGACTCCCACATACTGGAAACTCAAGGCAGTACTATAGACAAATCCTCACACTCTTCAAGCTGATGAATTAACAGCTTAGAGTAACTTCTTGGCTCTGAGTCCAGAAGAGTCTTGCATTGCATTGTATTTCATCTAATCTTATTTATGGTACATTGATTGCTCCAACCTTCAATGTCACTCAGTTTCTCCTGTGTGGCATCCAGTGTTGTACTGAAAATGTCTCCTCTCTTTCTGTTATCAGCAGATATTACCACCTTGATACTTTCTTGTGAAAACTTTTGGACTAACATCATTACCTTATTTTAGTACATATATTATCTCAAAAAAATTGATTAGTGCTATAGAAGAAAGATGTTTTAAAAAAACATGGAAGAACTCCACCAGCAATGTCTTTCCAGTCTAATAAATCTGCTTGGAACATTATCTCTTATTTCCTCCTCAGCTAGTTTCTTATTCATCTCACAAATTATATTCTGATCATCCTTCTCCCCAGCATAACTAAGAATTTCTCTTGTGATGCAATACTGAAGCTCAGATAACAAGCAAGTCAAAGACAGGCAGAATACTTAGGTTCAGGCCCCTGTATAATATTTCCACATTTTACAGTCCATAGCTGCTGGATAGAACTCAGAAACAAATTGAAGACTGTAAGAGTATATGTACCATCTTCTGTTGAAGTGACTCTAGCATTTCTCTATTCTGTGGCCCAAGCTGAATCCAAGGAGTAAAGGAATCTCACCTGTCCTATGAATGAATACTCCGTAACTAGCTGTTGGGACATTCTTCCAAGAGAGAAAGAAATATGTACTTGACAATGCTGTTGGGAAGAAAAAGGAGACTCCAGTTTCTAGGAAGTTTTCTGATCACAGTGCCACACTTGCAGAATATCTGGACATTATTTAAATAACATCTGAAGAAATCACCTGAGACACAAGTCACATTCTGTGCCAGGCTCAATGCCATCTGCACTCCCTAGTCAAGCTCCAAATGCACAGAACACACTGAAGTCTGTAAGAACTTAGGCAGAGTTTAAACACTCCTCTGTTTACTATTTGGATGGCATCAGACCTTAACCAGGAGTTGGGCTTCATGAACTGAAGGACTGATTTCCCCAAACTCTAACTGGAGCATTTCAAATATACACCACACCCCTAGGTAAAAGGAATTATTTTTTTGAACAAACAAGACCAACTTAGGGAATTTCAACACCTTCAAGTATGGCATTAAATGGCCTTCAGAAAATAATTAGAAAACAGAAATAAACAGAAAAATGAAAAACAGTTTTTATATTTTAAATTAATGAGAAATGGTGAACTTTGTAGAAATACACAAGTACCAATTTTAGTACCACTAAACATGCCAGGTATACAATTTTGTCTCAGAAAAAATATTTACTAAATTGGACTACATGAACCATTTTTATGTAACAATATATGAAAAGTAGTTATGGCAAATACTTAGGGGTGACTACTTACTGAATAATATAGGGTCTCTGTTAAAAAGTAATGACCACCAAAGTATCATGTTTAAATATCAAAAAGGAAATAGCTGACATAAAAAACTAAGAGCCTGGAAAATTTGTTTTTCCATGTATCAAGTCTTGCCAAGGGAGCACAAAAAGCATATAAAACCACAAAAAAATTGCCTCCCTCAAAACAGAATGCAGCCAAAGAGTATTTTTAAAAGAAATAGAAAAAGGAAAACCAAACCATTTAGCTTGAGACATTGAATGCCAAATTTCTGTATGGAAACATTTTCTCTCAACTATAAATAGCCACAAATTTACGTTCATTATGGAAAACCCTAGTAACTCTTAATTAAAGCAGTATAATCCCTTTAATGTAACAATAAATGTAAACAAATTAAATAAACACACTTTTTTAAGCTCTGTCACTGCTTCACTACTTCTACTAAAGGTGCTGAGGTTCTTTCAGCCTTCTGATTTTTATACCATGAAGGTCATTTTTGTGGGCAGAACCAGCAATGGCAAATATTACCCAGAGCTTCTCAAAGGTAACCGAAAGAACACAAAAGTAAGGGAGAAGGATCTGGAGGTTCAGGTCTTTTCAATCTTTCTAACCAAGCAAGATAAAACTCTGCTTTCCTTTTCCACAAGGTGGTGTTCTGGCACAGAGGACAACTGAAAAAAGGTAGGTCCATCTTGTACAGAGAAGAATTACTCAGGAAAGCAGTTTTCAACAAGAATCAGCAGGGAGGTGGCATCATAACTCCATAATGTATATCTGCAGTGACATGGAAAAATGCCCAAAAACCGGGAGAAGGCTCTAAGATAAATAATACGATCACTGGAAGGAGAAAAAAGAAAACAGTGGTCAATCTTCTGAACACATGGATGTCTCTAAACTTTACAAGACATAGAGGAAATAAACAGGAAGAAATTAAAATCTTTGTTCACATAGTTCACACTACTGGAAGGCAGCTATAAAACATATTCCCAGCCTAACTAGAGAAAAAATGGAGAAGATTCAAAAAACAGTGGGATGCACCTGAGGAACATCCCTCAGTAAGGATAAACTGAGTATTCATTCTAGAACTTCTGCTGTATGCTGCTGACATGACCCCTGGGAGAAGAATAGCCATGAATGGACCATGACTAGCAAAAACCCTCAACCCCTGAGAATCTTTCATCAAATGAAGTTTTCTTATGATATCACTTCACATGCATGACCTGAATGTTAACATAGACATACCACAAACAAAGCAGTTACAACAGAGTACAGAATTCCATTAACACAGCAGATGCATTTCAATAAAAGCAATACATAAGATAACACTTAGGACTCTCCATTTTGTTTCTGATGCTGACTAAGTAAGAAAATGAAAAAGCAAAACTGCTCCTGGGCTATAAACTAGGATGTCATAGATAAAACAGTAGCCTGGCACTTAATGAGTAGAAATATTGTGACTTCCTACTTCAAAAAATAATTCAATCCACTGGAGATTGTCCATGGGAGAGCAAAATATAAAATGCAAGTAAATCATTACAGATTAAAATTAGTTAAGTGCAGAGTTAACTTACTTGGAATAAACCAAATAATTGTTGAGGTCAGAAGGTTTGTCTGAGCTCATGAAAGACTAGTGTTTACATATATCAGGAGATTGTCTGAACTGAATGAGAATTCACTGTAGGGATTTCTGTGGTAAAGTAATAGCCCTAACATTTCTACTGTCATTTACATTAACTATTAAATTCCAATATAATCTGCTAGTATACTACTTCTTATTGTTGCAGGGTTGTTTACAATAAAAGTCATTCATATGAAAAGAAAAGAAATATGATTTTAAACAAAAAGGAATTCAACTGAACTAGGAATGCTTATGCTGCTGGAGTGGCCAATTGTTTGACCTAATCCTGTTTACAAAGAGGACTTTAATGGTAAAGATAAAGGTCATAAAGTACAAATAATATTAACTAATAAATAAAAAAAAATACTTTTATTTAGAAAACAGAAATTAAGATTTGGAAAACAAGAACTCTGCCAAATATTCTGATGAACTGGCTAATCAAAAAGTAACAAATGATATTAATAAGGAATGGCCCAGAGACTGAAAAAAAGTGTTGCTCTGTTAAGAATGCTGTTCTTACACAAAACTAGAACATTCAAGTCACACTCAACTACATGACATGGACATAGTTACAAATTTTAAAAGGCAAAATACCATCTATATATAGCTATTCCTTTTGAAAATCCTTTAGAATAGGTCTTCCAAAGCTACAGAAGACAAGGTTTAAGTCTGATATTCAGATCAAGGTTAAGAAACTCCAGCTCATTGCTGCTGTCTTAATAGATGTACCTGGAGTCATTTCAGCTGACTTCAGAGTTCTGGCCTCCAAGTTTCTGGCCTTCTGCTGCTCAGAAAGGGCAGGGGTCTCACTTAGTCCATTTACTGCAGGTGTCATTTCAAATCTATCAAGATGACTTTACGCCTGAGGGCATCTGAAATGGCACTAGACACATCTGTTAGGCAACCAACTGAGCTTTTAAATGGTTCCCCCCATGCATGTGGATGAAGGCATAATAGATGTTTAAATTGCCATTTCAGCTGAAGAAGCTCCAATATGGCTGATGGAGACAAAGAATAAGTCAGGTCATCCTAAGGCTCACACCTAGAGGCTGATGATCTCAATTGCCCGGTTTTTTTAACTGTCAGGAGACTGAATGCCACTCCAGAAGGGCATAGGTCTCTTGTGCACTTTACAATGGATAGAATATCACTGCCCCAGAAGGATGTCACGTATATCCTTTGTGTTTCGAATGGCATTAAGCACCTATGTTTAGGCAATTGAGTCCTGTCCTACGTCTGCAGTGGCTATCACAGGAACTTCAGATGCTGTAGACACCTACTTATGTCTCCATTCAGCTGTTGCAATCCTAAGCAAACATTTTCCTCAAAAGAACTATGTATCATCTAATGAGTTATCAAGACAAATCAGAGGAACTTCTTTTGAGTTCCTCCAAGAACTCAGTAGAAATATATTCTTTCCGTCATTCTAAATCATGTTTTCAGCCTTCCTTGCTGACATGATTCCAAATCCATCATGCTGCTGATTTCACCTTTGCCATTAAATTCTTTCTCACTGAAAAACTGGAATAAAGAAAAATATATAGAAGAAAGGAAGTAACTTCACTGAGTGTAGCAGGCAATTGCAGACCAAAATAAAACTCTCAGCAACTGATACCTCACACATCAACAATTTTCCAGGTATATGAAAGGCATCATATAGCACATGAATACTCAGTTAGCACCAGTCCAATGAAGAAAATACTAAGTCATTTCAGAGCATCTCTTTGGAACAATGGGCATGACCTCTATTCTTCTGCCCAAACTACACCTTAGAAGCAAATCAGACCAGCTTAATTCTTGCCTCCTTGTTTTCCCACAACTCCCCTGTAAACAGAGCATTTACATTGATCCAGACCTCGACCCATGGACCAGCTTTCCAGCTTGACCTTGGATCTCTCTCATCACTATGGACCTGCCTGACAGGCACAAGGTTGCATGGCCAACTCTGTTAACTACCACTGGACTGAATCCTGACCATGACTCACTGACCTGCACTCCCAGATGTAACCTTGGACCTCTCTTAACACCACAAACTCGCCCAATGACCTGGACTCATGCTTGAACCCCCTCTAGGCCTACCCTCTAGGATACCACCTCTAGGCCTATCCTTCTCATCCCACTTAGCTACTGTGGGACTGCCTGGTGACCTGCCTGTTACTACCCTCAGGTCCCTCCCTTGGGGAACTGCTGGCCCTCACTGCCCCCAGACAAACAGAGAAATTTCTTATTCTACAGTTCATTGTAATATCTGAAACTTGCTCCTTAACATCCACTTCAGATATCTATTCCTTGAGTATTTCTTTACCCCAAGTCAAACATGCTGGAATTAGAATGCAGCCTTTTTCTCCCTTTCTCTGCCCCTTTCTATCAGTTGCACCGAAAATGAAAGTGTAGTAGTTGTTAATGCCTAGCACCCTAAGGATAAGCTTTGTTGATGGAGGCCAGAAATATCACACTTTTCAGATTAGAGTAGCAGCACTCATAAAACACATCTGAAAGTTAGTGTTTTGTGTATTAACTCTCTCTGATTTATCTCCTTACCCACTGGAGGCTACAACTATCAGATGCTATGACAGTAATCCCAAAGAATAACGTCTTATTCAAGCAACAAACAAGGGTTTGACATGAAAAAATGCACCAAAATCCAACTAATAGTAAAAGAGCTCTGTCTGATACACTAACAGAACCATGTTCATAAAAGAGAACTGAAGCATAATATGCAACTGTGCTAAATCACCTATTGCACAGACAACTGCCACAGAGGTACTAAGTTTGCGAACCAATTTTGGAGCACAGTATTTCCCTGGTCTTGGCAAAATGCAATGAGATGTATCAAAACAAATAAGGAACTCCTTTCTATAAGAAAGAACATTTCTTTCAGACAAACACAAAGCAGAACATTTTCTAAAGAGCTACAGAGTTAATAAATCAATACGGTCTCTGCCTGCATGAGTCTAAGAGAGGGAACAGGAGGAATTCCTCACTTCCAGACTATTTTCCTTTATATTAGATCAGGAGATCAACTCTCACATACTTCGGGTGAAACACCTGCTGATTATTTTCTCTGATTTGTAGTTTACTCTTTTGCTTACAGTGTATGTACTTAATGGATGGGAAACCAGAACCTGCAGCTGCCTCCAATACACAATTTGCCTCATATAACCAACTGAAGTGAACTCAGCTTGAACTGTGAACACGCATAAACTGCAACCCTGGAACTGTCTGTTTTGTTTAATTGAAAGGGTAGTCATGTATTTGAATACTGTTTGTCTACTTTCGCTTTTATTTTAAAAGCATAAGAATAAAATTTAAGAATAATACGTTTTTTAATGCATGAGAGTATGAAAGTTGTTTTCTGTTGTACCTTTCATATCGCATCGAAGACTAAACTCGTGCTCCTTCTTAGGTTATTACTCTTTTTCCCCTTTCATGAGGAAGTGCTGAGTTCAGAAGCAGTAAACAGGCTTAAAGATTCTTGACCGGTTTTTTTACCATGTTGTGGGTTTGGAATACATTATGAAACTACTACTCTTAATCAAACAAATTACATGGGTTACCATACTGATCTTGCAACAATATTTTTCTGTATTTCTTTACGATCTCAGTTTCTTCATAAACCAGATTTTCTTCTTTATCTCTTCATTATTTGAGGAGAAAACAAAATGTAACAGTGTTTCTTCCAAAACTGACAAGCTATGCTGAACTACTATGTAGGGCAAGTGTTTTTCTGAGTAGCAGGATATAAAATCACGAATTGTTAGCCCACATTCTTTAGCTTTAGTCCTGATTAAATCCTCACTTTGTAACTTTTCGTATACAGCTTTCAAGCCCCAAAACTGTGCAAAGCGTAGATATGGTCAAATGAGAGCACACAACTTAACTGGTGGTGTTACCTCAGGGACACAGAAAAGGCTACATTGGATAGAAAATCAATAAAGCAGTATTTCCCACTTTATGTAATAGTCATGAGCAAAATCTATTAATATAAACATTCATGCAGTAATATATGTAAGTTTTACATTTAATATAATTTCTAGTAGTATTTCAAATAATATAAATAAATATGGGGAAATACAAGCATATAATTAACAACATTTAAGATTTATTAATAATTTAGACATTTTATTGTTATTTTCATAACTCAATAGAAACAAAGCCAGTGAAAGTATACTGGAAAATACGTATAAAAGTGATTTTGATATGAAGATAGTTACAGATCCCCAGAAGTTTTCCCCTTTACTAAGAAAAGGTAAGAAATGCGGCGGCATTGCGAATCGTGAGTTCCCACAGCCCCCTGCAGCCCTGCCTTCAGTTCCCCATTGGTCATCTGTAATCCCTCCTCTGTTCCATTCTCATCGGCTGTTTCCCTGTTGGCCCCTCCCATGTTCCCTTTCCCTACTGGATTGTACCCCTCACCCCGCCTCCCTATGTCCCAGTATAAAATGCCAGTACTTCCTCTATTCCCGGCTTTTCGCTGTACTCGCCGTCTTCAGAAGTAAACGTCCTGGAGCCAGAAACAGCAAAGCCGCTTCTCTTCTCCTCTGTCTCTGCCAGCGCACCTTCCACCAGCCCAGGGGAAGCCCCTTCGAGTGGAAGCTGCGTTCTCGACCGCTCTGTGTGTGTTCCTGCTGCGGCAGAGCGTAGCACAAGACCCCGGGCTTCCTGCATCCAGGCTCACGTGCCCTCCCAAGCAGCCGGCCTGGCAGAACTGCTGAGAGCATCCTGATAACGTGGCCGCACAGCCACAAAATGTGAACACTTGAATTATACATGTTACACATTGTAAATTGTGATCATCAAAATCATGACAGTCCATGCTACATTCTAACTATGTGGCCAAGGACAATTACTACATGTCAGTATAGAGTCACACAAAAATCTCTGGCGATCATGGCTTAAAATTTACCAAATGCAAGCCCCAGTGGGTCAGAAAATTCCACAGGCATATGGCAGGCTAACAAAACTGCTGTTCTGACAGCCCTTCAAAGAAGGAAACTTCAGGAACTGCAGACTGAGTGTCGAACACAAGCAGCAGCCAGTTCTGAAAACCATGTCCGATTCCCTGCCATGTTGGATGCTCTCAAAAAAAAAAAAAAAAGTAGCATTACAAGACAAACACTCAGAAAGATAAAATTAAGCCCAAAGATTGTTCACTACCTTTGAAAACATAGAAATACCTTCTTTAATATTCATACCTGTATTTTACATAAAATCATTCATAACCTGACAGAACAAAAACAATAGGCCACGTTTGTCAAATAACAGTCTCCTGAATGTGACTGAACTTTCTAAATTATCACTGACAACTTGACACCTTCTAAAAACTATTTGTTGCTGTTTTCAACAAATGCAGAGTACGTGGAATCACAGAGATCTGAATACCCAAATTAGAGCTAACAGTTCCTGCAACCTAAAAAAGCACATAGATGTGCTGTAGTCACAGACAATTTTTGGTAACTTGAAAAATAATTATCGAGGAATCTGTTAGTAGAGTCAGGTGGTAGCAGAGGCATAGGCAACCACAGTTAGACTTGTGTTACAATGAAATCAATAATAAATGGTACTAGAGACCTCTGTTATTAACACGAGGCCAACACAGCCAGTCACTTCAGCAAAAATTAAAAATGTATTTTCAGGACATGGTGTATACATTACCTTTTCCTATTTCCCTAAATGCTTCCCTTGGCTAACAAGCAGCATTTCTCCATTAACCAAGCTGATTTACAGCCAACTCACTTTCATCCATATCCCTATCTTGGTCAAAGCCTGGAAAAGCAATTATACTCTGCCATCTGGGCTGGATGAAAAGGATACAGAGAACGGAGATCAACAGCATACTGATGACACTGGAGCCAAAACCTCCCACACTTTCCTTTACTATTATTTATGGTAATAGTATTATGGTGTGTACAGTGTTTTACAGGCCAGACTAAAGGCAGAATTCTAGAAGGGAAAAAGAGTGGTGTTTTTCCACACACATTGAAAAAGCAGAGGCATGATCATCATTACAAATCCAACATGTGCAAGTAATTTGCTCTTTAAAACACTTTGGGATATCAGTGGGGGGGAAAATGAATATACTGACAATTCAGCCCATCCACCCTACCAGATAAGTCTCTCTAAATAACTCATTGTCAATGAAAGTGAGTTATGCATAGATCTTTAAGAATTAAAATAAAAAGCTGAAAGTAAATCAACAATTTCTCAATTACTACTGCAACCAAAATAGCCTTCTGTGTCCAAAGGCTGGGCCTAAAAGATCAAGTAAATCATGAATTCAAGTACAGGTGGCCCACCGCTACGTTTTCCACAGCTCTCTTTCCAAAAGACACTGATTAAAATGACAGTATTTTAATGGCTATTTATTTCATCCCTGTTGGCAACTCATCTTTCAGGAGAGTTTAAAATTTATAAAGCTCTTTAGAAAAATAACATCTGTAAAGTGTTACCATAATAATTTCCCAATAATGGTAGGGAAATTATAACTTGAACACTACGCCATTATTGATGTTATAAAAATCTTCCATTTTCACAATGAAATTAGTCAAATGTGAGAATATTTAAAGAATATAATTTAGTTCCTATTTAGCTGAAAATAACTAAAGGCATAAAAGTTTTCCTTGTATGAAATTTTAAAACTATATAGATATAAGGTGGCAGTTTTTAAATAAACATTTAAAATAAATTATCACTTTCTATGAGCTTACTAAAAAATACTCATGTAATAACGATATGTCACAGCATCTTCTCTACTGGTTAAATTTCCCATTTATTACAGTAAATAGTAACGTAATAGTAATTTTAGCACATTCTAATCATGCAAACCTGAAAACAGTGAAGTAGAACAAGTAGAAGAAAATATACTGGTACTGGAGCAACTATGACAAAAACAAAACCAAATTGGGAACATAACATTTCGGACTGTTTGAGAAGATTAAGGGTTGTCATGGCAAAATGAATCAGGATATTTCTTATTTTTTTTATTGCTTTCACTTCTAGACTTTGCACATTTAGGAAGGTTTTTTTTTTAAGCCTCCATATTCTGGATAATAAAGTGCTCAACTGATGAGAAATGTATGTTGTTGTAAAATTCGTAATAAGACCAGTGTTAACTAAGGACAAAAAAAGGAAAAAATATACTCGAAATGTCCTGAAATGTTCTGGACATTTCGAGTCCAGATAGGACTCAACTGGACTTTAAAACACCTGATAGGTGATTTAATGATAGGACTCAACTGGACTTTAAAACACCTGAACTTAGTATCTACACAGTTATGTCTACAGATGTCCTAGGTATCCCTGTACAGTCAATGTGTATGTTCACATAAAATGTCTTAAGGTTCCCTAAGCACAGCATGCAGAACACAGGATCTGTGGCTTTTTGGAAGCTGGAGATAAAGGAGGATATTATAGGGCATCTTAAATGGCATCATTACTGAAGCATAGCCAACTGAATGAAGCCACTGCTCAGCACTGTCAGCAAATGGCCAAAAGCATACCAAACAACTCACCAAGCAGTAGGGGCACAAGTCAGATGGCTAATTACAGGCACCTTGTGCAATTGGGATGCATCTGACTAGACCTCTAGCCATTGTACCAGAGGGAACAAGTCTCCTGTAAATCCTATTCGATACCTGCCAACCCTATAAGCCATCTCAGCTACCTTAGGGCACCTCACATGGCACTAGACAAGACTGCTTAGGAAATTGAATCAAGTCATAAATATCAGAAAATGGCAGGGAGACAAGAGAAAATTCTCAATCACCAGCTGACTCTCTCTGTGTAGCCAAGAGCCAACTGGTTTAGTAGCTTAACTTTCCATCATCTTCATTCATCCTATTCAGGCAAAAGTGACGTGGCAAGGCCAATGAACTGGCCTATACTCTATCTTCTTTTTCCCCAATAAAATATTCATGTACGCTACTTTACTTTATATGAAGCCAGTATATAGTTCAATTCAAATTATGTTTCCAGGGTTTTAAAAATTCAGCTGTGATCATCTGCAGATTCTGTTAAATCTTTTCCCTAATCCCAGTGTTCCACATGATATACCTTCATCACGTACCTTGTTCCCCCATTTCTCACATACTAACACCTATATTTAATCTCATCTTAACTACTTGCATTAAAAGTAAGCCTTAAAGCCACATACAGTTCCTTTCCAGATGCTGCTGTTGAATTATTTCCCTATGGGTTTCACCTAACAGTCCGGCAATGTCCTCTGGCGCTTCAGTCCACACATCTCATCCATTCAAAGCCTTTAAACTTCTTTTTCCAAGAAACTCATAAACTAACACCTTTATTCCCATACAAAACAGCTAACATCTGTGGACAAAAAAACCCCGCTCAAACAAAGAAGAAATGTCTACCCAGTACAGTTTTTTCACCAGTGCACCTTTTAGCAGTTTTTGCATGTAATAAATCTGTGTTTTTGTCACAAGAGCTGCTGAGAATGACTCTCAGAAGAATATTTAATCCAACTAAATTCAAATGTAATGCCACAACTGGAGTAACTTTCATTCATTTACACCAAACTGTAAAATAAATCTCCATTTAACAAGGGAATTATCTAAAAATAATATTGGCTACACCAACATTCCGACAGTAAGTATAATTTCCTTCTTATCCCCTGCAGCATCTTTTCCATCTTTTGCAATATTAGAACTTTGTCCCAAATGTTAATCAAAATCTTCACCACTGGTATGATACCTAACCCAGTAAAAGTTAGAAAAGAAAAGCTCTGAGCTGATTACTTCTAACTGTAATAACTTAAGTTTGGAAGGCAAACCTTAAAACTGTCCCTGAAAGTATTTTTCTGAAAGGTAAACCATGCATTTAGGAGTTTACTGGTTCCTCTGAAGTGACTGATTAAAAGACCAGATAATAAAATATGTATCTGATTAATAATCTCTTATGTAATAAAATTTTTATTCTTCACTGCATATTATGTCCCTATTAACATATTACAAAATAGAAAAAATCCCTCATCTCTACTGCACTGCTTAATTTTAAAGCGTGTGCACCATTTTGACATTTCTACCCCAAAAGGGCTATATAAGCGTACATTAACGCAGCAGTAATAAAATATATCCCTTTTGCTGAAGATCAAAAAGGCTGAATTTGTTTTATGGGTATTTAGCACAGCATGAAAGTTTGATTTTGATCATGCTCTTATCTCAAAAATTTCAGATCAACCAATAAAGCAACTTCTCTCAGAATTTCAAAACCCTGATGAGTTTTCCCAAGTGACAGAAGATGGATAGATTAGACAGACAGAGAGAACATTTTCCTACAAATTTCTGCCTGATTTTTATTCCCATTCTTAAAATTATTATTTTTTTGTTCTAGCATTTTCTGAGGTTCAATTAATTGATGAGCCTTACTAAATGCATAGCACTTCATGACACTGTATGTCAAGGTCCATTTCTGCATTATCATGTGCATTGGCGAACTTTTAAGGTGGCACACTTTCCCCAGAAGTTCACAATACCACACAGCCATCTTTAATACACATTTCTCTTTCATACTTCATCTATCTTTTTAAATATACATTTGGGGAAAAAGAAGAATGCTACAGAAAATGTTATACCTTTGTTAAAGGAATGAGAGAGCTAAAGAATAGAACTCAACACAGCCTGAAGCACTAAATAACTTCTTTTCTGAAGCCCTCCACAGTTTCTTTAAACATAACTTCTTTCATACTTGACACATTAAAGATTCTCAATAGCCTTCAGTTCCTAAAATTTCAGAAAATCATCACCTTGTTTAAACACCTCAAATATTTATGTAGTGAAAGAAGTAAGGGTGAATTCAGCTTTATCTCTGGACTGTACCTACACTGCACCAGTTTCTTACTGCATTATATTCACATATAAACTGAAATTCAAACACACACTTCCATAAATATGTGAATCTTTCAACCCAGGTGCTGCAAGAGTTGAAGCTACCTTTTTCCTCAGAAGCACCAAAAAATAGTCCTATCATTAAAATGTAGAGAAAATAAGTGTAACTTCATCTGAGATACCCAGCATTCCACCTTTAACCATTCTAGGTACTCAGCATTCCTTCTACGTAAAAAAAAAACCCTAAAGTGGGATACAAGCCACTATAGAGACAACAGTTACTATTATTTATTAGTCACCATATCAGACAGTTCAAAACCAGAAAATTTGATTAATTAGGAGAAGCAAATATTTTACTTTTTGGAAACTTCTATGTCTGACCAGCTGGTACAGTAATCTTCTAAGGTGAGATTTCCTTACCAAAACTAAAAGACAGAAGATCCACAAATTGTAAATAAGATCCTTATTAGAAGATATTCTCATTTATTTCAGTAGGAATTAAATTTGGATCTCATTGATCTTTGGCAATTCACTTATCTTCACTCCCAGCCAAAGCAATGAGAAAAGAATGATCTCAAGATGCACGAATTTTAAAACGATGATTTGTCTTAAATCAATTCTCCTCCTTAAGCATGGGAGGAAATGACCATCACTGTGCCCATATTTAGGCTTTGAAGGAGATGGAGGTGAGAAAAGTCAAAAATGGGATCTCACCAAAAAGCAGATAGGGGGTCTGAGTGAAAACTTCCTGTGCATTTTTTTAATTCCCGAATTTGCAAAGGAAATCCTTTACAATGTTTCCATCTTTTTTATAAAATCTTAAACTCCCTTAATAATCCCAGTATAGCATAAATCTCTATCAACTAAAAAGCTCCTGTTATACATTCAGTATTTACAGGCCAATGGTGTGAAAGAACTGAAAGTCAGTGACTCTGCATAGGTCAAACCTACACTTTATTATCAGCATCTTAACTTCTAACATCCTGTTTTGGCACCCCTAACAAACCAAGTACTCAGCCTTTTTGGACTTTCTCTCTTCAGTGCTCTTGATATCTTACTCTGCAGCATATCAAATACCTGAGTGAAAATGTTGGCATAAGCCTAGTGACTGGATCTTCTAAAGGGGAAACTCCTCTCGACTTCAAAGAACATTTTAGAAAGAGCTCAGCATTGCAGTCTCCCTACTCCAGTTAAATTCAGTTGGGAGTGTGTTTTATTTACTACCTTCAGTGTCAGCATGTATCACATGTCATTCATCATTTTCAAATTCAACAAGAAAAAACACAGCATGCTGATACAAATTTAATAGATTGCTAAAATTTAGAAGTAAATTATAATCTCTTCTACTTTATTCTTCTATTTATTTTATTTTTAAAATAACTTTTTATGCTTTACACCTTATTAACATTAAGAAAAGAAATGTTCCTTGAAATCTGCAACAAAGCAAAAAACAAGTCCCATTCTTGGGACATTCTTGTAATGTATTCACTGAGAAAATGATCCATCTACTAAATTCTGTATTGACAAGGCCTCTGCATGTAGAAGAATATAGAGGGGCTGGAAATCAGGAATTTCACCGTCTCTTTGTGATCAATTATTTGGTCTTGGGTTATATGAAAGACAACACAACATCTAAACACCTTGGAAGATGAGGATGAAAACACAAAATGAGGTAAGAATGGTGGGCAAAGGAAAGAGGGGGAAAAAGATCTTTGACCAATGAAATTAACATACTTTCTCTGTAATGATTTAATTAATTATCTTTAAATAATGTCATCCTTTGAAAGAGTTAAAAAAAACCTCTGACCATAAAATCCAGGATAACTACCTTCTTTTTCCTCTACTTATATGCAATTTTAATCAGATTTTAAAAAAAATGCAAACAATGATGTATTTCTTTCACATTGTAATTGTCACAGTAAATTAATAAATTTGCAATATTGATGACACCAATTTTTTATAGTACTTCTTAACTGGATAAATTAAGTTAAAAATGAAAATAGCCTAAATAGTTACTTGAAGAGAGCCTGCAAATGTTAATTTATTTCACAAATATATAATTACATGGAGATAAAAAGAACATGAAATACAGTATGTCTCAAATCAGTTGCTCTGAGCTGTAGCTAAAAGACTCAAATAAAAGAGATCTGCTGTCCACTTCCAGGTTGCATAATACCATATGTCTCATTTTTATGCTGTAATTTGAATCAAGAACCAAACATGAGTAAGACATGTATAACTGTCACATGGACTGTGGGTTGTTATTTTTGAGTTACTTTAAAAATAAATTTGAGATGTTTCTAGCATATGTTTAAAACATGACAATCCGTTACAAAATCTAAACTAGCAAATTAAAACTGCAAAAGACTCTTATGTGAATCTCTTGATCCAAGAGTGTCATGCAGTGAGGAGATGAGGGAATCTTAGTCTGTGTGTTTTCAGTCTGGATATTTAGGCACGTAGCATATAAATCATTGCAATCAAGGCTCTGAAACAGAAATTAGCTGTCTAAATAAGAGGACCCAAGGTTTTGCTCATTATTTTACTATTTAGCACCTAGCATTTGTGTTCCTCTCCAGTTACAAAACTTTCCAATGGTAATATCCTGAACAACTGTTAATGATTCTGGATATTGCACTCCATATGACAGCCTAAGTCTGTGACAGAAATCCTACAACATAACATAGCACACATTAGCTTTATTTAGACGGATTATACTTCCTAGAGTCACAGCTACATCCAGCAGAATAAGAGACTAGAGTCTTATTTTTCTCTTATTTTTGCTTTATTTGTTGTAGGTGTAGGCAGCCCTCACTAAACCATATGACTCCTAATATATTCTTATTTTACTATACCCCTTAGTACACCTAGATAGTAGTATATAAATGCAAGGGTTTAAGAAAAAGATGCTTATTATTTAGCTATGTTTAGCCACTACCCTCTTGCAGAGTAGGATTCCCCAGTTTAAAGTGGCAGATGAATATTCATGCTAAAGTTGACACTCTCACCTTAAGAAAGTGTTGTAAGACATGAAGTGTAATTTAAAAACTGGACATGGAATTGTCTCTATTTTAAAACATTTAAATATCTAGTCCTCTATTCCTTATAGAGGAATCATCATTTTAGTAAAGCTAAATGAAAAAGAGTTTTTACCCTCATTACTGTGATTACAAAGCTCCTAGAGAATGCCACCAATGGATAACTTGCTTTTAAATTTCTACTTTATATTTATTATATAGACTGAGTATAAGCGTGTGTTTGTGGGTAGCAACATCTTCCTTCATTTTAAGCACCTAATTCCTCTTCTTCCCACCCTGCCTACACATCCTCCAGGTCTTAACGCTAGATATCAAACAAAACCAAGCCATTTTACATTTCACCTTCCTTTTCCCAACCATTCCCGTGGTGCAAGACCTAACTTGTCCCAGCTGGAATTCAATTTCTAGAACATGACTAACCAAAACTGAACAAATACAGTTTTTTGCAATGGCATCAACATTTCCCTATTTGACTGGAAATACTTGATCTACTCTATCTGAGGACCTAGCTTGATTTTTTTTTAACAGCTGTACTGGCAGCTCACAGTCATCCTATGATTTGTGAGTATTCCAAAGTTCTTCTTCAATCTTTTCTAACAATAAAGTCAACGTTTCTAGTTTGGGTTATTGGTCTTAAAGCACCTAATCATTCTGTATCCTTGAATTTCATCCCAGTCTTCTACACTTCTTTAGCCATCCAGCTCTTCCCTGCTGTGTCCTTAGCATATTCCTAGTGCATCAAAATTCCCTTCTTGCCTACATGAAAATATAACATTAAGTCTGTAGGATAAGACCAATGTGAGTTACTCTCAGACCATCTCTTCTCCAGCAAGAAGGTTCCTGCTCAACCAGAGGACACCAGCAGCAGATAAACACCTTCCCTGCTGCTCAGCCGAGCATTTCACAAAACAGACCACAAAGTACATCACAAACTCCAGTCAAATCCTGTGAGTCACCATCAGTAACAACCTTGATCGCTGCAGAAATCTCCCTAATACTGCAATATCTATGGCCACCTCCTTTCTTGGTAGATGCTAGCACATTTTACAGTTCTGATATAAATCCAAGTCTTTAACAAATTCTCATGTGACTGTAGCTCTTATTTAGTAAAAGTAAATCAAACCTTTCATATTAACTTAACCAGACCTATTAATAAAAACTATATACATCGGGGTAATGCTAAGAAAATGAAGCTGAGCTGTATTCCTTGTATGAAGCATTATGGAAGCGTTCTGAAGCAAACAGTTAAGAAATTAAGAATGTGGAGAAAGATGAACACACTGCAACAGGAATGTGGTGTCTCATTGACTAGTCAGGTGTTCAGTAATTTTTTGGTGCAATACAGACTAGTCTATATAAGACTGAAATAGATACTAGTAATTTCTACTAACAGGTAGTAAAAAATTCTATTTACTGTCTATTTAGCCACCTAGCTGAATTATTTACTTTTCATCTCTCCTTTTCAATAACTTTACTACTCAAGCAACTCTATCTTTTAAAGTCAAATATGGTTATAAAAATACCAGAAAACTGGTTGGCTAAATGAAACAGAAAAAATAAGGGAAAACAAAGACTAAGACATCCCATTACTCACTTTAGAACCTACTATTTCACCTCCAGTAGAGCTTCAAGTGGTTAAACCTGGACCTTTACAAATTAGTCAGCACAGTATATAACCAAATTTTTATATATTTGGGGTTTTTAGACAAAATAGAATGATTTTATTTTTACAAGAGCCCTGGCAGCAACATTTACATTTTACTTGGTGTTTAAAGAAAAATCCCAAGGAACTCCTGAAAATATTTCAGCAAGTAAATAAACTTTATTTTCATCAGCCATGAAAGCATTATTTCTGGGAAACTGCTCTTGCACCTAAACCCCCTTTCCTATTTTATTTCTTAGTGTACCCACATAAATGTCATTATAGTGGTGCTGCCATAACTATCTTGCATACACTGGTCATAAAAAAAAAAGACCAACAAACCTTTTTACAACCATTACTTGAGCTAGTATAGTTTCTAGATCACATAACAAGAAACACTTTTTTTCTTGAACAGGATTGGTATGGAATGCACTCCTACATAACGAAAACCTTTGTGAGCTGTTTAAGAATCCACGTGAGAAAAATGGAAATTTGAACAAATTCATGTAAAATCACAGCGAGGTAATGCAGAAGCAAATGTTGAAACATGAACAGTGACCAACTCTGGATTTAATTAGTGCACTCTGCAGCTCACACCCACATCAATGTGCACAAGGAGGATGTTTGCTGTTGATTCTCATATTTGCTGTTTACTGATGAAGACATCTTTCTGTATCCTTGGAGGAAAAAAAAACAGTGACGAAAATGAAAGAAGAACACTGTAAAAATGAAGAAAAATTATCCATTACAATAAAGAAAACCTTTTCTTTTTAATCTACTATTTTCTGAGAAGACATTAATGATTAATGAAAACCCACTCTGTTGCAAAAGCCCTTTTAAATGCTTTGTCTAATAGGGTGACAAACACAATCAAGTGGCATATCAAGGTATTCTGAAGGAAACTTCAAAAAATGTTCAGATCTTTTGAAAGGAAATGATGCACCAAAATGTAGCGAGGGCACATGAATAGAATTATAGTGCTTTGCTTCAGGCCTAATGTATAAAAGTCCTTTAATTCTCTTTCATTTCTTTACCACAATAGAATTTTTTTCCCGTTTTATTAAAAAAAAAAAAAAACCCAAAATTTAATGCTGGATAGACACTGTTCCCAGGGAAATATGATAGCTGGAAGCTGTATGGGGCTTACCTATACAAAACTCTATGCTCCCAACAGCGCTGCTTTGTGTATTCCATATATGCATCTCTTCTGAGATGAGCCTCAGACCATCTGAAGCAAAATTAAAATGCTGCCAGTTTTCATACCACTCAGAGCATTTTTCCTCTTTCCACATCTGAAGTCACATTGCTACCTAGTAATAAAATTTCACTTCCAAATAGTGGAAAAAGATGGAAGATGATCCTACTGTATATCTCAAAACAGAAGAAAGATGCAACAAGACGTGCTCTTTACCAAAAAAAAAAAAAATATATATTTAAATATATTTTAAACAATTTTGTTCTAGGCTTGCCTCATGTTTCTAAAAGCTTGAAGCACTGACTGATTACTGGGGTTAGAATTGGAATAAATGACTGTTCCGACAGGAAATGCTGGTAACTTTCCTTCACTTCTTCCCCTACAAAGCCATGATTAGGACAGTCATGGCCTACGGTGTTCCTTTGGCCGCCTGCCCAGGCGCCTCCTGATCCAGCCTACACTCCCTGCAGCCACTGCCCACAGCTGCCCACAGCTGACAGACACCTTCACTCACCCCTCCGTGACAACCCCCGGCTCTGCCTCCGCACCCCTAGGGCTGCAGTGACTCTTCCCTCGACAGCAAACGCGCCCGCCGCACTCGTGTGAACAACACGAGCTGCGTGGAGCAAGGGCAGTGCCGTGGCCTCGCCCAAATGCGTGTCACCCTGCCATTTTATGATTTTCACATAGTGAACGATCACGCGTGGCGAGGACCAGTGCTGGGCGGGTTTCCCACTGCCTCACCGCTGACCCAGCGCCGCCAACCTGTGTTCGCACTGCCTGGAACACGGTGTAACACCGCCCGTGTGCTGAAACATTGACCAGGCACAGCCCAGCAGCGCGGGGCCCTGGGTGAGGCCCCCCGCCGCCCTCCTCCGGGCAGGACAGGAGAGGGGACGGGGCCAGGCGCTGCCGGCGGGCAGGGCCAGCACGGGCAGGAGCAGCAGCGGCGCGGGGGACGGGCCTGAGGGGCGAGGGGGTGGCGAGGGGGCGGTGAGGGGGCGGCGGCGCCCGGAGCGCCCCGTCCTCCCCCTGGTGGCGGCCGCGCCCCGTAGGGCCGACCCCGTCCCATCCCTTGACCCGCGCCCAGCGGTACCTGCGCGGGGTGCGCGGCCGCGGGCGGCTCCGCGATCCACAGCTGCTCCTTGAGGAGGTGCTGGTAGNTCCCGGCTGAGCCGCGGCAGTGGGTGCCCGAGCTCGCTGCGGGCTCGGCCGGCGCCGCAGCTGCCTGCAGTCGCGGGGCGTGCGTGCGGGAGAAACCGCTGAGGCGAGGCGGGGAGGGAAGAGCAGGGGGACAGCCAGCCGTCCTGCCCCACATCCCTCCTGGCACGCCCGCGGGACACGGGGCTCAGCCTGCCCTGGCAGGGCTTTAGGCAGCAGGGGGAAAAGAGAGGAGCAAGGAGAAAGGACAGGGCAGCTTCCAGACCAAGCCTACGTGTCCTGTTCGGCATCCCGGGGCTTTGCAAACGATGCAGGATAAACCCAGGTCGTGCTCGCTCGGGCGTCCAGGTGATACGAGGCTTCGTGCACACACTGGCATTTCTGCTTTCCAGTTGTGTAGCAGAATCTTAGAGTATAGCAAATGGAATACTGTTCAGGTTTTAACAGCTCTCTGCAGCAGCAAGTTATGTTTTGTCACCTCTTTTACATTCATTGTGTCAGCCAACTTTCCAAACTCCTCTCAAGCAAAAATTGTTTATGGATCATTTGTCTTCTGGAATATCAGGAATATTTTGTTAAATTTATTAGCCTTTCCCTCCATCATTTTCTGCAAAAGCTTATCAGGTTTACCACCAAGTATCTGTTTCAGTCATTCACAGATAGACATGAAGCTCTCAAAGCCCCATCTTTTGCAGTTTTGCATTTCATGCTTGCTGTTGTGTGCAACTAAAAATTGTATTTCCATAGCCATTGTAAACCAAAACTGGATACTGATTGATTGGCTGGCAAGCTTTTCTTTTTCAAGGATAAGGATGGATTTTCAGAAATAAGATATTTAAAATACAATGTCAAAATTTAAAAATATTGCTGGTGGTCATCTCTGCAATTTCATATGTAGCCACTGAGAAGTGTCAGGAGGTTTTTTTACTTACTACTATTTGGTGCAGTTAGTATCTTTTCTGCCCTTTTCTGGTAAAATATTTGTTAATTCAACATTCTTTTATTTTCACAGTTCAAAATTCCACTAAGTTTCCATTAAATGCTGAATCTGGGTACTTGCTTTGGTCTTGTTACCTGTAGAGTTAGGGATAAAATATAGAGAAGCTGGCAAAAAACCATGCCTTTCTTTTTTGTCTCCCAGTGAAAGTTTATCAATGATGTGTTAAATGTGAAGGGAAAGACACTTTATTAAGATGAAGAAATTTTGCTTTCACTTTTCTGTACATTTCATAGCGAGCTGGAAAAAAGATAAAAACTGCAATCATAGGAAAGTTAAGAGTATGTCTGTGAATAAAGTGTAGCTCTCCTACCTACCTTGCCTGATCTCGAGTTACTCCACTTCCAAAGTCAAATTTCATATGGCATTTAATCGTCTTTCTTACAAATACCTCTGAAATTACCTGCATTGTAATGCTCTGCGGGTAACTTTTACATCAAACTGCTATTTTCTCCACATTAAATACCTTCTAGTGGTATTGTTTCTATGTCTGTTACTGTTTTGGTTTTATAGGGCTTAAAACCTCAGTGGGCCCTTCCAGCCTACATCCAGTGTTAATGTTTACTGTCACAAACCTGCTTCTAGACTCAGAGTGCCACCAAATGTGCTGAAAAGGAACATCTTTATCTGAAATCCCAGTGTCATTGGCCAGAGAAGGAAAATATAACAGATACATTCTAAAGTAATCCCAAATTGAGTTCTCATGCAACAGTTTCTCACTGTTTCTTTTCTGTTCTACCTCTCATTCTCCCTGCACTCAGAATTTGTTTTTCACCCTTGCCAATTTAGCACTGAATTTTTCAACTGATCCTTCTAAATGCAAGGAGTTGTTTCAGAAACAAGAGATGTATAAATAAAACACATTCATCTGAAACTTGCATGTTTCTTGGGAGAAGGGCGTGATAATTTTTCTATTGAAAAAGGCCCTGTGTGTTAAAACCTTTAGAGCTAAAATGAATTTTTATTGCTAAACATGAGTCACATGGGATAGCACAGTGAAAGAAGTTCCAAGAGGATTGTGTTTTAGGCACACACAATCATCTTGATTTTCTTCTTTGCTTGCAGAGGCTACAAAACTTATTCCACCCCACTTTATGAGTTAACATGAAGGCAGGTACCCTTGTGGTGTGATAGCACCAGTATATTTACTAATTGAAGGATTTGCAGAGTCATGTAAAGAATAATGGACACCTCTGGCAGATCTTTCTGTAACAGCACATGGCCCTCTGGACTTTTGTGTGCCCTGTGCTGTGCCTTATTTTTATTCTGCATATCTTTTGTTCAACAACAGCATTTTGGAGCAACTTCAGTTTACTAGAACACGTGGCACGGCTCAGATATGTTTAGTGCTATATCAGGACAGTGAGTAGAAATTGCGCATGACTGACTTTTGGCTTTCCATCTGTCTCTTAAAACTGTTTATCATTCTGATACACCTCTGAATTTATCATTGTCATTGGCTCACACTGTGTTCTGGTCAAAGGTTTTAAAACATTTATTGAAAGGAATGTTTTTCACTAAAATAAATAATCTCTCATGGAAGCCATGCCACCAAGCCAACCAGATGGGGAGAACAGGCATATTTGTGTAATATGCAGAGGAACTTCAAACACCATCACAGGAGATGTTTCTGTACTCCTTTTTGTTCCCATGCAGTTACACAGGTAGTTGGCAGTCAGATCATTAGGAGTGGAAACATAAAGCTGTTGGATTTCCTGCAGTGTGACACAAAACCTTGGCCAAGAAAGGCACGGTAAAAATAGGCTGATCGTTTATAAGCATCTAAAAGAAAATAAGAAAGTTGTTTAAAGAGTGATTTGATGACAGCAAGAAGGACAGAATCAGAAGCAAGGGAGCTATTCATACTGATGATAATCGTAAGTGCCAAACTGGCAAGCAGCCAAAGTGCCTACTAGGCAGGGATCAAAGACACATATGGTGAGTCTCAAACAACAAATAAGCCATAGAATTCTGGCAAGCATTGCAGGAATAATATGCTCCAGCCCTAACAAAGATGAGGGCTAAAAAAAAAAACAGTGGGGCTACCAATACTGGATCATACCTCAGGGAAAGCAAAGCTTTCATCATTTCAGTTTTATTGGAGAAAAATGTAGATAACTTCTCACATATGGTAGGTCTGGTTGATCTAAATTGATGGGAAGTGTAACACAATGTTAAAAAATATTCTTTACAGTTGTGGCAGTAAATCAGTATTCCATTAGCTGCAGCATCATTCAGAGACAGCATTCTTCAGTGAGTTAGTAATAGATTTACTTTGCCAAAGTAAAACTATATCCCAGGTGATAGACACCTGGCATTTGAAACAGACACAATCAAGAAGAAAGTCCAGGTTAATGTCTTGCCAGATGTTGGAGCCTGTTCTTTTCTATTCTTTCACTAATTTGGTCAGATGGCAGGGTTTTTGGCAGCTAGATCACAATGTAAAATGAACAAACACAAAGAGGGAAACATTTTAACTTTATTCTCATGCTACTATGCAGCATCAAATAGGAAAAGAAGGAAATTCTGTGAGTTTAGACCTGGTTTCATAGTTATACACCCATGCACAGTCATTTAAAAAAAGGGCATGTCACAAGCTATGTTATTTTACATTTATAAAGGGTGCTGACTTTTGCACTGGTAAGAATGGTACTCGGCAGCCCTTTGGGTCTTTGGGTGGTCTCCAAAGTACTAGCACTACACAGCTACATAAAATTGATATGAGGCATGTCAAGGACAGCAGAGAATTGTAGGAGAAAGTGCTTATTTATGGATAACATTCTCCATTTGAGATATTTGCATAACTGACAGAAATGCTGCTGAACCAAATGTGTCCCTTGTCTGACTCCATCATTTAGACTGTAATTTCTTTGTCTCAGTGACCTGACCTACCACTCGACAGTATCAGGAGAAACTATGAGCCAATTCCTGAATGGATTTTCAAGGTGCTATTGTAATATTTAAGAAAATATTTCCTTTTCAGAGCCTACTGCTGCACAGACTTTGTTTCCATCTCTTTTTTTCACATCAATGCACTTAGAATCTCCACCTCCACCTAGTCTTCTCTGCCGATAAATACTGATGTGATTTCTTGTAGGGATTATAAGGTGCAATATGCAGTAACCTGTGATTTCCTTCCTCTCTTTATGTTATTAAGACACAACAAAATAGTACTGATTGTCAGTGAAGCTAGTTTTCTTGTTTTTCAGAGAAGTGACCCCTTTACATCATTTAGGATAAAGAGAAACTGTAAATTACTCTTAGGAAATGTTTATTAGATAAAGAAATGCTGGGACAGCTTTTATGCTATATCTATTGCTTCTCAAGTAGAGAGCATTTATCAGAGTTTAGTCAAAACAGGACAAAATAACCACCTGAAAATAGTACCTGCACTGCATTCTGGGAATAGTGCTGTCCAAACAGGAAAAAAGAGTTAAAGGACCTGAACCTTTTCTGTTCTTAGGTAGCAATTCTTCTGATTTATTTTAAATATATATTTTAGTATCAAATGAACTATCTTCTACAAACCATATGCAATTTCTCTATTTCAAACTTGTCCAGCAAGTGAAAATGAATTAGGCATTATCCAATAAAGCACAAATGTGTGTAGATTATATGAATCCAAAAGCTAAATTTATGTGTTCTTTTTTCTTTTATTCTTCTAATTACTAAGTTAATATGCAAAACATATTTTGTAGGCATACCAGAATAAATGTTTGAGGGTTTTTTGAGGCATTTGCCATATAACTGTACTTTTAAAATTACTTGCAGTATGTCCCCAATTGCTATGCCTCTGTCATTAAATTGTTCCAGAGCAATAGAAACAGTTTAAATTCTACTAGTCACCAGTCTGACACTAGAATTTTTCTATTTCTTCTGTCACCAGCATTACTCAACTTAGGACAAAAAAAACAACAAACAATGGAGAAGTTTTCTAGTGCAGTATAAACTTTCTTAATTTGGCAACCAAACAGTAAAAAAGGCAGAGTTATTACTGAAGAGAAAAAGCAAAGTTTTTGTTTGCGCCTAAAGGATGTCCTTGCCAAGATAGTTTGCTCATGTTTAATATGGCAGTTTCATGTTTTTCAATTTACTTCATATCATTTTGCCTAAACAATGTGCAATTAAAATGTATATCCACAGTAACTGAAAGCAGTTTTTAAATTATCCACACAACAAAAACTTCTGGGCAAAATACCGCTAAATAATGAAAAATAAATTGAAATAGTGTGTAATATAGGATAAAAACAAATATCACATGTACTATACTCCAAAGTAATCTGAGATCATCAAGTAGATGTGCGCATCATTTTTTTCTCCATTTCTGTTTGTATTTAACTTCAGAGTCAGATTGCAGTTTTCAGCTGAGTCCTATGATCTAAAATCCTCTTTAGTGTATGTGTAAGTTTGGACAAAGAACTGTGTTTTTTGGCTTCAATAGTAAAGGCTGAACCAGGCAAATACTGAATACTGTAACTCTAGAGGAAAGACTGACATAGGAATTACTGGAATGGTATTGACATTCAGATTGCCTTTTCAGCATAATGGTAGCAACAGCACTATAAAGCAGAAAAACTTGGAAGAAGTCAGGTCTTTTACATCTTTTTTTGCTATCTTCATCACTAATACAAGATGTAGTCACATAAACATTGATGTGCACTACTTTGTGTTGCAATTGCAACAAAAAGCACAGCATTTCTAACAAAAATTTATCTGTAGAGTTCATCTGGGCAGAAAAAACCTACAATACCTTTAAATTAAAATGCTAATGTCATACTGTGAAGCAGAATACATCTTACTTTTGTTATGTTTAGGACTCACACTGTTGCTTAAGTCATATTCTGTGAAGGAGAACAGTGTTCTTTTTCATAACAAGAATGCCATTTGCAGTATCAACCATTCCATGCTAGCTTTACTTATTTCTTTCCCCAATTTAAACCACAATTCACCTCCAAAGCAGATGTTTGTATACCAGGATGAGAAGGGATTTGTTTCACATACTACTTCTGGGAGTTTTAAGGTCTATGTGTCAGCTCATAAAATTATCATAGAATCATAGAATTGCTTAGGATTGGAAAGACTTTTAGACTCATTGAGTTCAGCCATTAACCCAGCACTGCCAAGTCCTTCCCTAAAATATATCCCTAGGCATCACAATTACACGACAACACAAGAATTAGAATTTTCTTAGGAAAATTCGCAGTTTTGTCATCTTTCTGTTTGCAAATAATGGCTTTTAAGGAGGGTTGTTGTGGTCCTAGTACAACAGGGTGCTAGTTTTGGCTGTGATAGAGTTAATTGTTTTCATCACAGCTTGTATGGTGCTGTGTTTCGGATTTGTGATGTAAATAGTGTTGATAAGACACCTATGTTTTATTATTTTATTTCTGATCGTTGTCAAAGCCTGGGGGAAGGCAAGGTGTTGGGACACAGCTGGGACGGCCGACCCCAAAATGATCAACATACTAATAAAAGCTGAGGAAGGAGGAAACAGGGTGACATTCAGGGTTATGGCATTTCTCTTCCCAAGTAACAGCTGTATGTGACGGAACTTTGCTTTGCTGCAAATGGCAGAACACCTGCCTGCCAATGGGAAGTGCTGAGTCGATTCCTTATTTTGCCTTGCTTGCACACACAGCTTGGCTTTCCCTGTTAAACTGTCTTTATCTCAACCCACAAGTTTTCTCACTTTTGTGCTTTTGTTTCTCTCCGCCATCCCACTGTGGGGAAGTCGGGGAGTCGCTATGTGGGGCTGAACTGCATACCAGGGTTAACTCACAACAAACAGATACAATCTGCATGAGACTGCAGAGCATAAAAATAGACATGGACAGCATTAGTCGAACCTCCTACTTTAGGCACTTAAATTAGATGTTGCAGCATTTATAAGCCTTTAGAGAGATTTAAGCTGCCTAAGCTGCATTTTTTGTGGAGTAAGTGGAGGCAACTAGGTGTCCACACCACCCTCAGGGAAGCTGTTTAGCTACAGACTTGCTTTTCCAGTGCAGTGAAGGAAACTTAGGTGTTTTCTAGGCAGGGCAACATGTGCACATGTTGAACAGGTAGCCACTGAATTTTGGCCAGTAGGAAACATCAAGCACAGAGGAATAGCTACAAAGTTCCTGGCAGAGTTTGAGAAGCCTTCAGAGTATTGGACCTATACTTCCCGTTTCCTGGAGAGAATCCTAGGTGCGAAACCAAATGTTGACAATGCATCGCTGTAATGCCAGGAATTTGAGTGATAAGGAATCAAAAACAATGCATAGAATATTTCATTAAGTTCTATAGAAATACGTTGGTGTTACAGTTCTGACTTTTCTTTGACCTTTATGTATTGGGGGTTCTAGTGCAGAAAGATTCTTTAAGATCTATAGTTTTCCATGAGGTCAACAGGTAAACAGAATTTTGGACTTAAAACTACTGTGTTTGGGGTTCTTTTGGTTTTGGTTTTGGTGGGGGATTTTTTTTTAGTAAAAACTTTTTGTTCCTTTCTGTTTCTACAGAACTTTAATTAAAATTTTTGAGGTGTTTTGTGCCATGTAAAGGAACATCATTTGACACAATGCCTCAATTATTATAAGTCAGATTTGTTATTCTGAGTTCAAGGAGAGCGCTAACAGAGATTGGAGGTAGTATGAGTTTTTGTAATTCTGTTTTAGTGGGTCTTTTGAGGAGCATGAGCGAAGGGGAACAGGTCACCATGGGGTGCCAGAAGACCCAGTGCAGACAGGAGAGACAGCATTGCAGCCACAGAGGCAGTAGGACTGCTCCAGTACTTGACAGCCAGGAAGGGAAGCTTTAACTTTCTTTCACAATTGGTCCCAGAGAGACTTTGGCTCTTCAGCCTCATTAACATCCATTTCCTCCTCCTTCCCATAGTGTTGTCACCACATATGTTCATGAGACAATGACCTTGTGTTCCCATTGTAAACACAGTGATGTTTACCCATGGTACATCTGGGCCTGATGTAGTGACCACTCTATTTAAGTTGCCAAAACTTTTCTGTTACAAAAGTGTGTCCAACTGTTTCTAAAAGTACAGAGATCTCCATGTCTTGTACCAAGAATTTGGAGTTTAGCAGCGGTATAGCCTGGAGTCACGAAAATGTCCTCTGTTGTCTCAGTGAATAGCACTTTATTTTCTAAAATGTTGAGAAATGTGATTTTCTAGCTATGTTTTACTCTTTTATGTTTGCCAGAGACTAATGGCTAAGCAGTTTAGTATTCCAGTTGCTCTGAGCAGATTTTGTTCTTGCATGTTATTCCAGCATGGGAAACAATACTGAACCTACATCTGGAGTCCACATAACTCAGTTCCTGCCACTGCTCCACAACAAACACTCTCAAAGAGTAAAACTTAGTGAGACACTAAAGAGGAGTTCTGGAAATATAAATAAAACTTCATACTTTTGGGCTTCAGTCAATCTCTTAAGTATTAGGGTTTAGGATGAGACCTTAATAGAGAAATAATCCAACATCTGCCTACTGTAGGGGGGTTTTGCACCTTCATGTAAAACATCTGGTGCTGGCTACAGACAGGATGCTGTGCTTCAGAGATTACACATCTGATGCATATGTTTTTTATAGTATAGATAGAAATTCCATTGAATGCTAATTCAGAGAATGCAAGTTCTAAAGGAATTTGGTTCTACCTGTGGACTATTTTATTTCTACTAAAACAATGATTTCCAGCCAGAGATTATTCAGGTAATGTGTATAAGATGCTAATGATGAACATATGAAAATATAACCACACTTGCATGCTTGCCTTGAGATTGACTGTATTCAGACATAAAACATGTTCCCTATTCCAGTTTATCAACAGAGAACAGAAATATGGTTAAAGAAAGGTAGTCAGAAAATAAATGAACTTTTAAAAGCCTATTATTGACAAAAAAATATAAAATATAGCCAGCCCTGTCCCTTTTAGACTGAAGCAGATAGGAAAATATGGTAGGCAGGGTACAGAATCTCTTGCTGTTCTCTGTTTATCTGTGACAAGGTTTTAGGAGTTAGCCTATTGATTGTGAAGAAGTGGGTGCATTGTTAAAAACATTTTAAGAAAACCAATAAATAATTTTTGTTCGTCATAGTTAGATGTCTGAACAAATCATTGCTATGGCATTTGAATAGTGATATGGTATGAAGGGAGTTAGTTCAGCCATTCTTAGATGGAAGAGGGGTCAGAGCCAGCTCTAGCAGCAGAGGAGTAGGTAGGGGTCTCTGAAGTTGGAGTTAAAATTGTAACCAAGGCAAAAATTTCTACTTCAAGGGATAAATTTGATTAAGGCTCCACCCAGAAAACAATTGTATGGAAAAAGCAAAAATTGTTGAAGCATCTTTTCTGCTGGAAAATGTGCAGCAATCAGCTAAATTAATGAGCACTGCCTGATGAATAATTCACCACCATTATTCTCATTAATCCTCTTGCCTGTCCAGATAGATTTGGGGTCATTCTGTAGAAACATAAATGGCCCGTTAAGGGCAGTAATTGTCGCATTATATTCAAAATATGGTTTGTCTGGAACATACAGTCATGAATTATTGTGCAGCTGGTGCTTTATACAGACATGGAATAAAATAATTCAATAAAGAATTAAAGAAATATAAAATTTTTATTGTCAGTGGGCCTTAAAGGTCTTTATGAACAACACCAATGATTTGGGCTTTCCAAAGTACAAATCAAAGTGAGAGTAAATTAAGTCCACAATCAATGAGATGCACATTCAGGATTAACTGGGCATAAAATAAGTGGCTTATTATTCTACATATTCCAACAAGAAATGGAGAGTTAGCAAAGAAGGTGTTTGAAAGAAATCTTTATGAAAAAAAATAACATACCTTGCTTAAATAGATTGTGTCACTAGTCTGAGAGATAAAGGGGAGGGAGATATAATTGAAAATGTATTTCCTAGGAATAATATCTGAAAACAGTGATTCAGCTTTTAAAAACAAACTGCAAATGATATCCCCATATCATTAAGAAAACAAATGTTTCCTTTGATTCCTAATACATCGTCATGACAAATCAGAAAATTATGATTTTTTAACCAATGTTAAAATTGAATGTGTCACATTTTAAAACTTAAAAACAAGGATGTATCCTGTGTCAGGCAGAACACTTCAAACTCATTAAAATGTTCATAGTACAGTACATATTTAGGCAATTCTTAACCTGTAGGGATTATTTTCCTTGCATAAAATATCTTGGAAGGTAAGAGCTTAGCAGAATTCTAAGAAGGACTACTATTGTCTATATGCAGGAAAAGATGGCTACAAAAGAAAGTTTAAAAATTTAATAAGTATTTACCCAGTTGACACTGGGTGGAATTAGAGAGTTCTACTTAGAAGCATATTTAAATTACTGTCTGATTTCCTATAGTAACCAATGGATTCCAGATCCTGAGACAGGTTACTTCCTAGCTAGAACTTAGAACTGGTGTTAGTTGTATCTTAATATGGACAGAAAAAGGTATTTTAATTCATACGTCTGATGTAAACAAAACACATCATATGCACCTACATGCAATGTTATGTTTTTAATATGGGTACCAATCAGGTCACAATTTTAAAGACTTAATTGCTCCCTTTTACGGTGCCATAAGGAAGCCCTTCCATCTGTAGCACTGAAAAAGATAAGACTATATACTATAGCTGAAAAGACAATAACCATGATAACATGAACAACACATGCTCAATTGTGATTTCACCTAGCAACAGCAGTGAGGGATGGTATAAGAAGACAATAAAGTTGATGGATATGTGGCTGCCATAAAATCAAATTTCTCCTGAAAAGGCTGCCTAGTAGTAAAGGATTCCAGGCAACAAGGGACAGCTGACTTCATACAAGATATGAATCAAGACTTTGATAGTGATTCATCTTGGGGGTGGGGGGGGATAAGTAAGCAGAGCATCCTATTCTTGGTGTCACTCAGTACTCTGCGGAAGGAAGAGCACTCGCTAGCAGCTGGTCATTGGCCTGGTTCCCGTTCTTAGCCATTATTCGTACACTGGTCTGTACAGAGACATACCCTCAAAGTCTGTTGTCCTGCCCTGTGCTGCCAAAATACAAGTGCAATGCAAAAGGAGTTATCTTGGCCTCAGAAGCAGAATTAGGATTTGCCCCTAGGCAAAGGGAAAAAGGAGAAAAAAGGAAAAAAAGCACCTTTTTTCCCCTTGCAAAATAAGAAATCCTGAAATCCTGTGTAATGACAAGATGATTTGCCTTTGTGCAGGTGTTGCATCTAGGGTCTGGAGGAAGACAAGTTGCCACACGTTCACTTTTGCTCTACTCTTGCACTACCCCAACAAGTATTCACAGAATCAATTGGGTTGGAAAAGACCTTTGGGATCATCGAGTCCAACCTATGACCAAACACCACCTTGTCGACTAGACTGTGACACTGAGTGCAACATCCAGTCTCTCCTTAAACACTCCCAGGGATGGTGACTCCACACCTCCCTGAGCAGCGCATTGCAATGCCCAATCACCCTTTCTGTGAAAAACTTCTTCGTAACGTCCAGCCTAAACCTCCCCTGGTGCAGCTTAAGACTGTGTTCTCTTGCCCTCTCACTGGTTGTCTGGGAGAAGAGAGCGACCCTCACCTGGCTACAGCTTCCTTTCAGGCAGTTGTAGAGAGTGATAAGGTCTCCCCTGAGCCTCCTTTTCTGAACAACCCCAGCTCCCTCAGCTGCTTCTCACAGGACTTGTATTCTAGACCCTTCATCAGCCCTGCTGCGCTTCTCTGGACATGCTCCAGCAGCTCAACATCATTCCTAAATTGAGGGGCCCAGAACTGGACACAGCAGTCAAGTGGGTGAATGGCCTCACCAGTGCCAAGTAGACTGAAAGAATCACTTCCCTAGACCTGCTAGCCATACTATTCCTGATACAGGCCAGGATGCCACTGGCCTTCCTGGCCACCTGGGCACACACGGGCTCATGTTCAGTCTGCCATCAATCAGTACCCCCAGGTCCCTTTCTGCCTGGCCACTGTCCAGCCACTCTGTCCCCAGCCTGTAGTGCTGCTGGGGGTTGTTGTGGCCAAAGTGCAGGACCCAGAACTTGGTCTTATTAAACCTCATACTGTTGGATTTAGCCCATCTATCCAGCCAGTCCAGATCCCTCCCAGAGCCTTCCTACACTCCAGCAGATTGACATTCCCCCCAAATTGGTGTCATCTGCATATTTGCTAATAGTATTCATAATAGATGTAAAGCTCACCTTTTTATGAAGCCCACTATACTGTCACCCCTACTTCCTTACTCATCCTGATCTTCAGGGCAGTCATATCATTTAACACAGAAATTTCCTACATGAAACTTCTTCTGCCACACAAGGCTCAAATATATCTTATGATAATATCTGTGAAACTCTCTGTCCCTGGGATTTCACACTGCTGCCTCTTCCTGCAGTGTTTGATTGCTTCATATATAGAATCAGTAACAGCAATTACTTTGGAAAAAAATAAACTTGCTTTGGACTAGAGTTTGTTCTTGAGATGCAAGATTATAGTTGCTAAATTTTGTTTATATGTATATATTCTCAAATACTAACACTTGAAGCAGTGCTGTGACTGTGATGGATTTGCAGAAGGTTTTGGTCAGATATCTTTAATAGTATTCATCAGTATATTTGGAAAAAAAAAAGATGATCTCAGGCACATTAAGCCTTCCTAGTCCATCAGTTTCTTGCTACATGGTTAAGGAAGTTGCCTAGTTGAGAGATTCAGTGTTTTTATGAGCAAATAACAAGTCAGAGCTATGAATATTGTTTTGCAGCAGCAAGTTTCTTCAAAGAAGGATTTTGTTAATGGAATAAGAAGTTTAATGTTATAAAAAAAAATCTGTTTTGTCTAGTCTTACCAGATTAACTGGTAAAACAAACACAAAACTTGGTTCCTCTGGAATATGATCCTGTAGATTTCCATGTGTTGCTGTTAATTTAATGCTTTGTATGTACTTTTACAGCTGGATTCATGAGCTGAAGCTGTTAAATTTAATTTCTAGTAAGCTAAATAGCTTATGTTCTAGTTTTATTATTATTCATATTTCTTAACCTTAAGCAATAAGACATTGCCTGTAGGGATGTTTTAAACCAACACATGACTAATCCACCCCACGAGAGCATGAGCAAAGGAGTGGCAATATATCCACAGCTGATCCCCAGTGACTTTTTCTCATTATTCCTGCAGTCAAAATAGTATCATTTTAAAATTAGTGTAATAATAGAGAATAAAGCTTGGTGACTAACCTGATGAACTGTTTAAAAAATTTAATAAAGCAAAACAAGACTGAAAGATGAAATGGACTCAAAAAGATCTTCTTGGTATCATTCTTCACCTTTGACAGACTCACCTGCTGTGAAAGTAAATAAAGGACATTTCCCACTGAGATGTAAACTTTTTAGACCCTGATCTGCAAGTCACAGAGTGTGGAAACCAGTCTGAAGTGGGCCTTGCTCTCCAACTGGAATTTGTTTCAAATCATTATGGAATTCTGCAGACCCATACTCGTTTGGATACCTATATTAATCTTAGTGATAAAGTATACTTTCTCAAAGGAAACACCAGTCTTCTATTAAAGCAACCATTCTCTTTTATATTTAAAGTTTACTTAAGTATTTCTCAGCAAAATACCAGTTATGCATATTTTTGTCATGGAAAATGACAGGCAAACTGCTGTTGTGTTATTTGATATATGAGTTATGCTCTAAATTATAACTGCTTTCAATTTGACCCATTTTGTTTAGGGGAAAGCCTCCATGTGGATGAAACCTCCTTCATGCTGGATGAATGCTCCAGAGACTTGCCACCCAAATTTGACAGCTCAGCAAAATTGTCAGGCTCAGGTCTGTGACAATCCTGGTGTGGCTGATCAGAAGCAAAGTGGAACAGGAAAGCAGTACTAGGGGTGGTTGCTTAGCATTTCTGCAATGTATTTGTTTTTACCAAGGTGCAGCTGGTTGTGCAACATTGTAAACTGGCCTCTTACTGTAAAACAAAAGCGACAAACCTGAAAACAGCAAGCCACCAAAACATGTGAACAGTATAAAATTGATACCAATTCTGAAAAGTCTATGTTGAATGTTAACATAATGAAACGCAACTTTATGACTGTGCTGCTTAAGGACTCTCTTTTGTGAGGTGCTGAGCACTCTTAACTTAAGACATGTAATATTTTATAATGAAGACCTGTGCAAGGCAAAAAGAAATATTTCAATATGTCATCAGGTCTAATTAACCAAAATAACAGTGCTTGAGTGCATATATCCTATATGCCAACCTTATATGAAAGCTATCGAAACTTAAAAGCATCAAGTCCACAAGTCCCTCAACACCTCGTGTGTGAGCAGATTCAGTATTATTATTTTGTTTTATATAACAAGGCTGTTACACTAGGAAAGCATTAGCTACTGTGTTTAATGTAAAATTTAGAAATCTAAATAAATGTAGCAATTTGTACATAGGAAGGATACATATTGATCCCAATTGGATTTTATAAGCATGTGAGTTAGAAGATGATACATAATGCGTATCAATAACGTATGTTAAGTTTAAAGGAATAGTTCCTTTTCTATATGTGTGAAAATGTACTAGATTAGGATTTCCAGTAATATATTTTATATGGAGAAAATTTGCACATGTAAGTGCATGCACATACACACACACACACACATGAGGGAGACATTATCAATATTGAGACATGAGCTTGCATATCATTCACATATATTTCTACCAATATTTACATATTGGTATATCTACATTTACTGTATTTAAATTACATGGGTACTTGTTTACCCATGAAAGCTGCATCAGACAACCAGTGAACCATCCTTCATAAATACTTGCAAGGACCAGTTTCCCTTATGGCTTCTTCACAATTAGTGCAGCAGTGACTCAGGTTCATAAACATGGATGCCTGATGTCTTTAAGCACTGTAGTTAACAAGACATTTGTGTAAGGCTAAGAGACAAAATTAGAGAGGATACATGCTTTGAATGGGATTGGCAGACATGGGACTGTGACCTGTGCCATTCTAGAACGGCTGTGCATCTGCCTTAGTTGCCTAACAAGTGGTTTAAAAATAACAAAAAGATAAGCAGTTCCAGATCCTCTGCATTTTAAGCTGTCTCATGCTCTGTCACAACAACTTCTGTTTTTATTTTCTAATGAACAAAACAGAAAGGAAAGAAAGATTATCCACATATATCACCCCATCTTACTTATTCAGCTATGTATTTTGTGTGATGAAGCAAGGTCAAACAGCTTTTCTGTGTGATCAGTCCTTTTGATTTCATGTCTCTCATGTGGCAGTGGGGAGTGTCAAAATCTGTAATATAATCTCATAAAGATTTGCTCTTCTCGTTCTGAGAATCATCCCCAGTGTTTTTGTACAGCCAGAATTAACGATTTTTTCTTTTGCAATCATAAATTTTGGGCTTGACAGCTTCCATATTGGTACAGTGAGAACTGATTTTTTTGGGTGCCAGCAGTGTCAAAAAACCCCAAAAACTTAATTTTCCAAATTAAAAAAGATAAACCATAAAAATATTGAACCTATATTTTTATATTTTTCCTCTATTTATATTTTGAAGAGGTATTTTATTTTTATTGTTATTTTCACAACAAAGTACATCTGAAATACTGAATTTATCCATAACTCCCAGATTTGAATCACAGCATATCAGCAGGCAGTTCAGAAAACTGGCCTCTTTAAACGTTTTAGAACGGCTGGAAATATCATCTGCCAGAAGCACACGGAACACCTCTTAAACAGATGCAGATCAGTGTGCTGCAAAGGACACTGAATTCAAGTGCCCTTTAAAACAGTTATCCGGCCTTAAATACAAGCTGAAATGAAAGCCGAAAGACATTCATGAGACTGAAACACCACAGCTTGGACTTCCTCAAAGTGTGTGCTGAAGAAAAAGCTGGACTGTAAAAAGTCATGAGCTGAGCTTCCATTGACCTTTGCTCTGCCTTCTTAACTGTGAAGAGTGCAGTGCTTCAGGACTGTAGATAACTACAGTCATGCTTCAAGAAGAGATATTCCAGATTCAGGATACCTGCTAATGTGCATATAAGTACCAGAGAGGGAAAAAAATTCAAATCCTCAAAGGTAACATATTTCTACTGGGTAATTAAGCAAAATAAAGTGGTTTAGGAATACCATTACTTTTTGACAAGAGAATTTTAAATTCTTTTTTTTCAAACTCCATACTAGGTCCTTTTTTTGGTGGGTGTTCTTCTGTGTTGGTTTCACTGAAATATTACAGGAGGCTAAAAGATGGAAAACAACCCTCATTTTTGTAGTCCAGGTTCTTTTCTGTAGGTTGAAAGCACAGGCTTGAAAGTAGTCTTGTTTTTCCAGATCTCATATTGGAAGGAAAAGGAATAGCATCCTCCATTTCTAACCCCTTCTCCTTTTCCTTCCTTCCTTCTTTGCCCTTTTCCAGTCACCAGTTGCAAGAAATTTGTGTACGGCCTACCCAAGCTTTTATCCTGTGGAATTATTGTATTTCCTACTGAGTTTCACCAGTAACAGCAGAAGCAAATCTATTACCATGATCTCAAGGGAACTACCGAAGTTATGTCTTGAACTTAGGACATAACTAAAGATTTACAGAAAATCCAGAAGAAAATTATCCAATACTATTCCTTCCTAGCTTTACTGTTGATACCATCTTACTAGTTGCAAGATGGAGTCTCATAGATAAGTATATAAACTTGTGTTGTATATGTGAAAGACTTTTACAACCTAAAGTTTACCAGTTCCTGTGATCACTGCAAATAAAAAGGCAATCTGGTGGCTTTTTGATTCAAAAGCATAATTTACTTTTTTTTTTTAAACAGCTGTCTTTATCAGGTCAGTTTGTGAGGAACCGCACCAGATTCTTCCTATAACTGTCGATTTCCAACGGTTGAGATTTGCTCTCTGCCCACAGCAGTGAGTCTCTGCAAAGCACTAGTAAGCAAGGTGTGGAACCAGGAAGCCTTCAACTCTTTCTATTGAATGAAGACAGCAGAAAAGATAGCTGGTAAAATGATTAAGTCAGAGGAGAAAAACTTTCTTGCCTTCAACAGGTAAGAAATACAAGTCAGAGAACAAGGGAACCAAATGCTCCTCAGGAGAGTCACAGAAGGGTTCACTTGCTCCCATTGACATGAAATGAAGGTGAGAGGGAATGTCAGAGGGTGGGGAATATGTGATTAGCATTCCAGAAGAGCTCGGAAGCAAGAATCCCCCTCGACTGGACATGAGCCACAAATATGATCATTACATTTCTTTTTCAAGGACAAAGAAGAAATGTTGTGAGGTACTTCAGGGAATACACTAAAGAGAAAATACAAGTAGCAAGTTGTAACTGGGAGAGAGGGAGAGATGTTTTCTCTAGATGGGACAAGCACGTGCATAGTGCTCAATCCAGTGAATTCACATTCCTTTTGAGTAGCTCTGTTAAAATCAGTGGCCTCCTTCCAGATCAGGGGAAGACATAGACTTCAGTGGGCTTTCAGTTTTCACACAGGTATGGATTTAGAGAGTAAGGGGGTGTTGGCAAGGTTGAGGACAGTTTTTTATTTTGTGATCAGGAAGGTCCTGCAATTTTTATGTTTTGAATTGTGGAATGATACTAAGAGGGTCTTTCTCAAAAAGAATCCATTCATGATGTGTATCTCATGTCAGAATATCAGTGAAGCAGGGAGAGATCTTTCTTTCTTTTTAGCAGAAGGCGGAGCTTTTAAAACCTACATGGAATCCAGAGGGTTGCCTATACATTTTCTGTAAAAATACTGTGAAGAGAAGATAGAAATATTCTCTTTTCTGTCTTTCCCCAGTGCTACACCTTCCATAAATCATGTCACTGTATTTGTGAAAGGCTTTCTTCAAGGTTAGAGGGGGAAGAGCTGAAGCAACTATAGGTGAAGGTAAAGTCAGTACTCAAAGGGAGTGATAACAGTGTCTGCTTTTAACATTCCTCAGCATCCTCTCTTTCCTTGAACTGAGGCCCCCCAGTACTTACTATAGCAAAGCTGCTCCTCTGAGTTCCTGTAAGCTATGTCTAAGAGTTTGATTGCTTCACCATATTGAAGGCAAAATACATACTTTGAAGAAAGCACAGTTCATATTTTAAGGTATTTCATCATGCAAAACCACAGCTGGCCAATACCAAAAGAACAATCAAGAGACTAAGGACTGTCAACAAAGAATAGTTCTCTACATCAGAGAATCAGACACATTTGCACTCAATTAACACTTTGCTTAAAAATAGACAAAGATAAGCCCTAAAGAGTGCGGTGCCCAGCACCCCCATCATTATATATACAATAGCAATGCATAGCAGCAGTTATCATCATGCCTTACCACTCCATTTGCTATAACAACAAAAACATCCACTATCAATTCCTTATCATGTTTGGATATATTTGGAGATATTATCGTAAAGCTGTCTCTGTGATATGGTCAAAGGCATGATAATCTAGTTTGTTTTAAAAGTGAAATTTATATAATCATATACTTTTCTACTTAAATTCCTTACTAAGTGCTGATTAAACACAAGCCTCTGTTATGTATGGGTGGGAAAGATGATTTTATGTCACTTTCACTCTTCTTGAGGTTCAGCAGAAACTATTTTGACTGTTGCAGAAGTTAGCTCTGCTTCAAAATTACACAAATCTGTGCATAGAGCCAAAGATACAGCAATCAGTGTAGTGCAGAAATGCTGTGGACTATCACCTCTTCAGGTAGAGCCCACTTCTTTTTCTAATGGATGGAAGTCAGTTGGTACATAGCTTTTCATTCCTTTTCCATCCCCATGACATGGGATTTATGCACACAAGAGAATTCAAATCTGCATAGATCAGCTAATACAGCAGCTGTTTTGCAGCACCTGAGTAGTGCAAACCAGAGAGAATTAGGCTGAGAAGAAAACATATTATAGCAGGTCACAATTCAGTGAAGCATTCAGCCTCACCTCAAACATTTCCATCTGCAAAGCAGTATCTGGAGAAGGCATACAACATTTACAGAACACTCAACAAAAGAGTAAACTCTTTGTCATTTTCCATGGCAGCTTTCTAATGAAGGAAAGCACTTTTAGAGCAGCAGTAATAACTTTCCTTTTACAGAAGTACAGTTCGCTAGAGATGGTTCCCACATGGAGAAGAAATGCCTCAGATTTTTTTTAGCATTTACTTGGCACTTGGGACCTATTTATTACTTCATATACTTGGATGTAATGGCAGTTAACACACAGTTATGATGGGGAAGTGATGTAGGATTCTAAAAGATACAAATCGCAGTACATATTAAACTTTAATTTGCTGCCAATCTCAAGTCCTTCAGCTTTTTTAGGACTGGAGGGCCCTTCCAGAAGCATAGTGGACATGAGCTCTGTTGGCTGTTGGTTAAACCCAGTGCTGCTAGATAGCTCACTGGGGGAATAATATCAATGTGTTCTCTTCTCTTTGCACTTTCCTGATGCAGTGGAGAAGACATGCATAAATAATTGCAGTTTTTGTGGAAGTCCACATGCACAATACCTGTCTTCCATGGCCAACTTAGAGTTAGGTGATCATCAACATTTTCTTTTGTAGCAATATGTTCTCTAAATCCTAATAGTTTTACTGATCACAGTGAAAGTAGTGGTGAAAATATGACAACTAATTATAAGATTCAGTGCATGATTAAGACACCTGAATTTATATGCAAAATAATATATGAAAAAAATATATCTACGTGCAAATGTCTCTCCTTGTGCTAGCCACATGAGCTCCCGTGGCAGCCAGGAAAAACTTAGCAAATGCAGTCCTTGGAGATGGAAAAGCCATTCCCAGATCCAGGCACAAAGAGAATTAAATCACTCTCTATACTGTGCTGATTAGACAACTGCTATCACACCAGCTTAAACGCCCTTATTGGGATTCAGTTGCCTGAATTTAACATGCCTGCTTACAAAATTTGAGCTGCCATTGTCCCCTGGATGCCAGTCTAGAGGAGTAGTCTCCAGCAGGCCGTGTGACGTCTGTCAAACATGCCGCAGATGTCTTGGACATCCCTGAGCACCTCAAATTAAAATGCTATAAATAGAAGTTTATCTTCAGCTTCATCCCTTTAAAAGTTTGGAATGCTTAATTACAGATTAAAGAGATAATTCTCTCTCATTGTGTTTCAGTTTAAAAACTGAGAGCAGTTTTTTTTTCTTTCAAGGAAAACCAGAACAATCAAATACCTTCTATTTAGTCCATAGTCCAGTGGTAGTGATCCACAGTTGAGCACTTGTATTTAACTGCAGAAGTTCCCCAGCCATCACTGTAGTTTTTCCAGGGGTAATATGAATCAGCAGGCTGTGGAGTTACTGACTTACTTAATCACAGCCACTGACTAGAAAACATTTAATCAGGCAGTGGAAAACATTAATTAAGCAGGAGAAACTGACAGCTCCTATTCGCCGAAACCTCTGAAGCCTGGCAGTTTAGAAACACTGTTAGATTCCAACCCTTTCATCCAAGGGATGGAACTGAAACCACATTTCTCAACAGTGATAAGTGCATTGTATACTGTGGAATTCAAAATTAAATCTCTGCTCTCTCTTCGCATTGAGACCAAGTTGTCTGTGGATATGCTGAGAAATAAAATTTGTGATACTAGAACAACTTTGAAATCATAAGCTTAAATCCATAGGAATTTTGTATACTGCAGTTAGTTGAGTAAGGAGTCAGAAAATCTGTGCTTTAGAGTTAAACTTGTAAAGAGGCATTTAGGTATATAAATTCCTCTTTAATCTCCATTAGCACAGTTCTTAAGTAACTAAATAATTTTTCAGGAAGGTAATTGTCCAGTTATAGAAAAAAGTTGATTTAAAATGTTCAAAATATTAAAAATCTTTTAACCTCAAGTTAGAAGTGAATTATCACATGTTTTGTATATAAATCTGTTGTGGATTAACATTCAATTTTTCTGTCTTGTACCTTAAATAATTATACTGCATAAGGAAAAAGAAACATCAAACACAAACACAAAAGCAGGCATATTATTATTTTATTATTTAGTACTGAAGTATAAAACTGTAAGAAAATGTCACTGAGAGTTTGCTGGGATGAAGTCAGCTAATCACTGCAGAAATAAATATAGATTGGAAATACAAGGGAATCTGGAAAATAGCTATGACTATTTTTAGATAATGGCATCTTTCCACTCCTTGGATGATGATACAATAACCTTCAAGATGGGAATTTACAAGGAGCTTGGACTGAGTTCCATGTGGCACATATAATCTGAAGAAATACAGTATACAGAGAGATGGATCTGAAATTTTTCTTTTATCTTTTAGTACTACCTGTTGGAAATGGTATAATGATTTCTTTTTCTTTTTAATTACATTTTTCTTGCCTCTCCCTTTAGAGTATTTGTAGTTTTTCAGAAAGATGACAGCAATTAGGAATGCACTGGCAGTCTAACAGTGATAAAGCACATGAAGTCTAATAGTTGCCTATGTGTTCATAAATACATTTATGCTACTGAAGGGTTTCTCAGTGTTCAAACAATACACATATTTAGTGAATTATTTAACTTTTACATATTTAAACAAGAAACATTCTGTGCTCAAGGGAAAAAATGAGCATGCAGTCTGTACTGTACTGTACTCAGATTCAAATGATGAGCAGCTTTCAGAAAGAGAAAAAAGGTTTGATAGCACTCTTAGGCAAGAATGGATTAATTTTTATCTTAATCTGGTTTATAGAAAAGCATTTCCTCCTCTTTGATGTGGTATATGCTAAGTGAAAACATCATGCTCTACCCATCAGAATCATGCAAGTGGTCACTCTTTCTTTCGCACTGATGTTACAATAGGAGATAGCCTGCATGGCTGGAAGGTATCCATGATATTAAACAGTTCATGGGGCTGTGAAGTGCTGAGAGCAATCATGCAGAGCAACAGGCCACAGGAATGCAAATCATCCACAAAGCCAAAAGTGGAGCTAGCAGGTGGCCTCTCCTATTCATCTGATGTCAACACACTGTTCAGATCAAGCCCTTTTAACATCTGGGTAGGCCCACTATTGCTTTTAATTAAATATAGTACAGCCATTCAATGTTCTTGCATCTGTGAAAACCACGCAGTAAAAAGCATATCTTCTGCACTCTAGTTATATAAATAAATAGTACCATTTAACTTAGATTGTGAAGTAGTTTAAATTTCATAGACTTTCCATATACTGCACAGTTAGAGCCTCTTTGACATTTCAGTGACTGACCATATTTCCATGGAAAATGCTCCTGATCCTTCAGAGGATTTAGAAGGGGGAAAAAAAGCCTGGTAATTAACTTTTTCTACCTTTGAAGCATTTCCACTGTAAAAGATTTTGAACAGAAACATTTGTTCTCAAAATTAGTTTACAGAGAGAATGTAACTGTGTTAACATATAAGCCATGGAAACTGTCATAATATCTAATTAAATTATTACTGACGTTCCAATCAGTAGCAAAAAACCATCTGTAACTGTAATTCTACTACAGAGAAAGTATAATTAAATCTATTCAGTAATGGCTAGCAAGCTATTGCAGAAGTATACTGCAATGCTTTAGAAAGCTGGAATGCTTCAAATATCTTTTACAAGTATAGTAAACCTTTTTTTTAAGTGGGAACATGAATATTCTTCTGAAGACCCTTTATTAGGATTTAATTTCAATGCATTTATGATTACATTAGTTCTTCTGTTTGAAACAGACTGGAAAAAAAAACTCCCATCATTCAGAGCCCAGGATAGAGAAGCCTGTAAGTGTGTTTTCGTTCTATCTCTATGGAGAGCAAAGAGTAACAGCATGCTCCATTTTGATTTCAGGAGATAAGCAAAATAAAGCACACAGTGGAGTGTTTTCTTGAACAGAAACATTTTACAGAACTGGAGCCAGAAATGTGTGACAAAGCTGAAGTGCGTTATTGTAAAAAAATAGGATTTGGGAGGAAAGTAATGGGATGTGAAGCATTTAATGTAAGGTCACAAGGTCAACCGTTGGTAATGGACTGAGAGTTTTTATGTGAATGATGGCTGCTGGGCAACTCTGTGTAAAGAGAGATGGATGTCCAGGCCCTAATGGGCAGATGTGGTCACCCCAGAACTCCATCACAGTTGCCTTTTTCTCCAGTCAGAAAAGGCTGCATCCAACTGGAATCTCAGTCTGTGATGCCCTTTGCCATCTGCACTGAGGTAGACTGATGTTTGGAAAGAAGGTATGCCTAAATTGGTCTCCTTTCTAATTGTGCTCATAACATGGTTTTTTGCTCTCCCTCCTCCAAAGCTGAAGTTATTACTCAAACAGCAGTTTCTCGGGAAGAGACAACAAAACCAGCAACACATCAAAATTCTGTCTCAGCCACTCTTTATATCAGAGGTTGAATTATAAGCAGTAATGTTTTTCTACGTCCTTGGACATGCTATCCATCCATAAATTCCATTTCATTCATTCAGATGCTCAATAGCATATATTACAAACAAACAATGTCTAGTTTTCATTCATTATTCTGATATAAAAGCCCATATGTCTACTAACAGCCATACTATGTACAAGAAAATGGTACCTCAATAGCACTTTCAGAGCAAACATCGGGTTTCAGCTGTGTAATCCATGTTGTTTTGCAGAAGATTATATACTTAAAAGCCCTATTAAATGCTTTCAGAATTTATGACTATATAACTTTTCCCAGTCTTAAATTAGTCTAACTGTAAGCAAAAATATGTGGTACTGATGCCTAAAATTGCCACCTAAAAACAGAGACTAGGCAAGAATAAATGAATAAAGGTAGGTATTTATTTGAATATGTCGCTGTCACTGTGCAAATAAGTTTATTGGCCTGCTGGAATAAAGGAGGTTTAGAGAGTGCTGCTCTTTTTAAGGTCATTGGCAAAACTTCCATTGACTCCACTTGCCACAGAGTTAGGCATAGGGTGAGATTTTCTTTCTCTTTTATGGACTATGGAGTTGAGTTGGGTTGGGTGGGGTTGGGTTTGGTTATCTTGGGTATGGGTGCCTGCATTGAAGAGAGGGGAGGAGGAGAGAAACTGCTGCCCAGGGTCTTGACATTTCTGAAAAGCTTCAGGGCACGAGGCATCACACCAAGTAGAGATCTGCCTATTCAGCTGATGGCTCTTGAAGAAGAAATATATAACAATAATGCCAATTACTCCAGTCTGATCACCTGGCAGCTGTTATTAGGCAACAAGAGCCAGCAAATTTACCAACTACATAGTTAAGGAACAGCTATATGTGGTTATGCAGTTCAGACACCTAATATTGCAGCATTTTGATGTTGTATAAACTGAAAAAGGACATCCCTAATTTTGATATTTGCATAAAATTTCTACATTTTTCCATTCTGAAAACATCTGTTTCCTATATTATTAAATATTTCTTTTTGGACATAAGGGAATTTAAATATACCCTTAATGAAAGATCTTATCAGATGCCTGTCTTTTTAGCAATTTTTTTTACCCAGATATGCTTTCCGTAGTTTGCAATCTCTTCAGCAAAGACAGAAACACCACCTGAAGTAATTAAAAGGAAACAAGTGTCTCTTTAAGTATAGCTTTGCAAAATTTTGGAATCTCGGAAAGACAGCAGAAAAAAAAAGGCTCCAGGTTTGCCTTAATTGATAAACCGGTTTGGCAACTATACCTATTCAGATTGTTTGTTATGTCTTGTAATGAACTGTAGTGGTTTTGAAAACAAATTAGAATAATTTTCACAAACCTTAGGAGTTTATTTTAAAAGCCAAGTAAAATAATTCTCCTACCAATCTATGTCTTAAAAGCCCTAAAGTCACATTAAAAAATTGTTATTTTGGACGCCCTGTTTAAAGTGCAGATGTTCCACCTCCCCTTTTAAGAAGGTTCAGCACTTTTCTTGGAAAGATTGGTCTTAGGTACTTCAATAAAATGTGTAGAGTTTCAGATTCATTGTATTGAAGCCTCTTTTTTTTATTCCTTTCATTTTGGAAGTAATTATGTTTTGGAGGTGTTGTCTCTGTTAAATACTTTGTGAACTGTCGTACATCTGTCAAATCTATTTTGCAAATATGATACTCTTCAGAGGAATTCTGAAGCATTCATACAGAATTCAGCTGGATTAAGTGCTGTAATGAAAATGCTGCCCAAGTGTATTTTATACTACAGTAAGTACTCATTTCAGAATTCAATTATACCTACAGGAATACATTCTATGTCTGATTATCTGGGAATGCCAAAGATACACAGTGTTTTGGCAGAACAACTGCAACTCTGCTAACTAAGTTAATGACTTTGAAGAGGAAATTGGGTGAAAATATTACATACAGCCTGAATTTCTTCCTCTGGTCTACCAAAAATGGCATTTACTTGATAGACATGAGAACAAGAAGGTTGTTGTCTTTATCTCTATAGCTTTTCCACTACAGCTATATCACTGGAAATGTTGCCACTAGACCTTTTAAAATTGCAGCTTAAGAAAAATAAGAAAAAGAATATGATAGTCAGGGCTAGTACTCAGTAAGAGCTAGGCTAAGATCCTCCCACAGTACAAATGAGAAAGAAGGGAAAAGAGAAAGAAATTGCTAGACAGAAGGATGGGTTGCCTTGATATTTCATTCTGAATATGTTTTGAGAAGTAGCAATCTTAAATTTTTACTTTTAAAATTTTAAATTTTACAGTGTTTGATTAACGCTGAATAAGAAAAATAAATAACATTTCTGTTTGCATTTCTTGCCATTTATATCGTTCACTCCTAAGCAGAATTCGTTGATAGTCTCTCCCCCTTTTAGCTGTAGTGAGTTTTTTCGATGGTATTTTGATGTACATTCAAGAGAGTTTCATTTTAATGGCTTATTGACTACTTGGAGACTTCAAACAAATTCAATTTTACCATCAGTTTGAACTAAATTCTGTTGTTTTATTTAGAGGTTGGATTTATGGGCCGTTTAGGACAGTTCTATTGTTAATTACCTTTTTTATTATCTTTATTCATATATTTTAATTTTGAAAAATAGTTTTTTATCAAAATAACATTACTTTTAATATTAAATATATTGCTGTGTGCACATAAAGAACAAAATATACAAAATCTGACTGAGAATGTAATTCCTGTAAATAGTATTATCATTTTATTTATAATTTTGCACCTCTTAATCTTTAGCAGCTTTACTATTCATTACTTACTGACCCATCCTTTTGTCTTTATTGAAAGCAAACTAACACATTCCTTTCTTATCTTTCTGGCATCTTGATACAGTGAAACATTTTAAACTTTTAAGAGTTTTACAATGTGTTATATGATAGTTCCCACATAGAATTGCCCATGTCTTATCTTTAAAAGAGTTTAGAAAACTCTGTGTATTTAGCAGATATCCAAAACGAACTTACAGACAAGCTCAGAACAGATCTCCTACAGATTCCTTAGTCTGTGGTTTTCAATAATACAGGACAAGGATTTTAGGGGGAGTAGGTATTTACTAGATCAATGGTGTTAGAAATAACAGATACACTTAAAAACACAGGACCTGTCTGATCTGAAGTGCTAGCAGCAAACTTCAAATTAATTGCAGACTGATTTTAAGTCTTCTGAATTAATTATAATGTTCAGACTATTTGAAAAAAGGAGGATGTCAGCAACAGGAAAACTTATGAAGTTTGTAGTCCTCACAGATGTTAGGGAACCATGTTCTCCGAAGGACTGTAGTTCAGTTAGGGGGTTTTTTGAATGTAGCTGAAATAGAATGTAGATCACTCTATCTATTCTATCCATTACAGTGCCTGACTTCTGTCTTAAGATTCCCCCAACACCCCCTTGCTCAAAGCAAGCCAATTGTTATGTCAGACAGGTAGTTAAAGAAACCTTTCTAATATATTCAGGATACCAAAAGATCAGGTATAAGGGGTAAAAAGAAGTTTGGAAAGCAGTGTAAGTGAATGCAGAGATGAGTTGTTCTCCAGCTGATCCTCTGCATGCAACAACCTGTGCAGTTCAAACTGCAGTACATTGTAATGTGCAGTTGGTGTGAGCAATACTCTCTTGCTTGGGCACATTCTGAGAAGAGCATGTTGATATGGCTTAATTACATCTGATTTGCAGGTGCCAGTTTTAGGAAATGGAATTATAACACTGAGTCAAGACTCTGCATTCCCTGTAAAATAAATTGAGAAATACAGCCTCCTTGGGAAGGTGTGGATAGCATCAGCCTATGTGTGTGTGAGGGACAGCCAAAGGAGAGTGCTTAGACTTCTGACCCTAACAGATACCTGCTCTTTAATATGGACTCAGATGTTGAAATTGCTGTCCTAAAGCATTACATTTGTGGTTTTTTGATGCCAATGGTTGCCCTGTTATTCAGATAAAAGGTGACAGTAGTAGTATCATCATTCAGTAGTATTCTGATGCCTATGGTATGCAGCCAAGGTCCCACCTTAACCTCAGGTGATTTGGATCCTTATCTTCTTCAGAAGATGAAACCATTTAGTGACTGTCCTGCTGAAGGTGCACCACTGGACCGCCAAGGACATAAATTGTGGAACCTAAAGGAATTATGTTTCTTAAAATAAGGGTGGAGAGACACCAGAATATATTGCCTAGAGAAGTTGTGGATGCCCCATCCCTGGAAGTGTTCAAGGCCAGGTCAGATGAGAATTTGAGCAACCCAGAAGATGTCCTTGCCCTTGGCAGGAGGTTTAGAACTAGATTATTTTTAAGGTTCTCTCCAACCCAGACAATTCTATGATTGTACAAGTGCTGTGTACATAAGATCAAGAACATGCTTGCATTTTTATCTATATGCTTTACAAGCATAGACAGAATAAAGAACATAATCTTGATAGTAAAGACTAAAACAGATAGTTTGTTATTAGATTATGCTGATATATTTGGCTAGAGAAAAGTTTTTTAAATCAGTGTTCTGATGCTAATTAATTCTTCCATGAACTTGACAAACATAACCATCATCATTTTCCATTCATGAAGAGCTGTGTTATAACACAGATTACAAGAATCACTGAGTACACTCCACTTAATTCTATTGACATGACCAAAACCAGAAAATGTGAGCTCATGTCAGACAAAGTTCTATTAATTTTCAGATTATTAATATCTTTTGGCTTGTGACTGTCTATGCTAATTTTATGGATAACAGTTTTGTTTAATTAAAGTTCTGTAAAGATACAAATAAAAATGAGTAACTGCATCAGTTTGTAATACATTAAGATAAAAATATCTATAGTGTTCAGAAATGAATCTGGCAATAAATTGTTATGCTTTGACTGAAGAATTCAGTGTTTGGCTTCAAGATCTTCTTAGTGATTCTCTTATCCAAGCTCCTACGAAGTCCTCAAAATATGCAGAATGATATATGGAGTTCCATTTAATCACTGAGCATATGAATTGATGGGAGATTTTTAGATGGGAAAAAGGGCTCTGAAGTATATTTTTATGGTCTATACTTCTTTACTCATGTTTAAGCAAACACAGATGAGTCAAGCACTGTATATTCTCTTAGTGAAAGAATATTATAATCAAGCTGATATTCTTCTCATTTATATAAGCATGGGCTTTTTTTTTTTCCTGTTTTGGAATCCTCTTGACTAACATAACCCATCTGTGACAGCTGCTGTTGATAAAAGCTTTTTAAAAGCTGCTCTACTTGAAAACATCATGTGCTGTTTTAGGGGTTTTTTTCTTCCTTTCACAACACTAAAAATTATTAGAAATGATTGATTGGCTTTTTAATCTGGTATTTCCAGTACCTAAGTGTCTAGGTTCATTATCCATTGAAGGCAATTCTAGTCAGAAGGAGCAATCAAACTGAGGATTTTTTCAGCAGTTGATTGGAAATTTATATTAGACAACTAATAGACAGTTAATTGAAAAAAAGAAAAAAACAGTTCAACAAAATTTTGTAAAGCAGACACTGTAATAAAAGATTGCATGTTAGGAAACAGAGAATAATGCACATTGTGATTAAGACTTGTAAAAAAATCTGATTGTGTTTTATACCAATGCAAACTATATAGTATTTTCTATACTTATATTTTATTAAATAATAAATAAAATCACATATTTAAAGTATATACTAAAAGGTTGGAAATGCCTTTTGATCTGAAATTTCCTAAAGTATGAGTATCTGAATACAATGTTAGATTACTATTCTTTTATGTATGAAGAAGGTCTGGGTTTTTCATTTTAAAGGAAATTTAAGAAATAAATAAATAAATAAATAAGATAAAAGAGAAACCTGATATAACAGCCCTTTGATGTCTCACTACACCAGACAAAGTTTCTTCCACTTGAACAAATGAAGTAACTTGATATCACACTTGGATGGGTCTTTGTTGATTATCACTGGAAGGGATAGGTCACACTGTTAGCATTTGCTGATAGCAGCGTGATAGCAGGAACAAGTGTTGGGGTCTGGATGGAGAGGAGCTGCCTTTGGTGAGTAAGGACTGCCTGCTGTGATGCACCCCTTCTGGTCCTTCTGAGCCTCCTTGATTCTGGCCTCTTCACCAATCAGTCTGAATATATGATTACTGAATATCAGAGTTTTGCTATAAATACCCTTATTTTTTTCTTCCACGAAGAACCTTTGTCCTGGAGGGATTTGTATACCCCATCTGTCTGCTTTTCTGGTGACAGAAGTAGCTAATTGGGCTACTGAATGCTGAGAAACATCAAAGGAATGGCTACAATGCATGGGCAGATTTGGAAAAGTAGTGAATTCAGTACATGAGAGAGAAACAGCTCAGTGCAGTAATTTTAGGATGTCACAAATAAAAATTTGTCCATTAGGTGCACATATATATTGCACATATTTGGGGACCCTAGATTGAGTGTTACATAGCATGGATGCAGCCAAGTTATCACGTGTCAGGGCTAGAGGATGGTTCCTGGCCTTTTTAGGTCACTGAGTGTTGGCCACAAGCATAATGTGGAGCTGACAAATGCGTGATGCATTGTGAGGCATGTCCTAAGGACTTGTAGGATGGGTGTCAGCCACTTGAGTTTTGTCAGCAGTAGAATCTGTAGCCCTGTCAATCAAGGGACACTAGAGTGCAGCCTACAACCAGTTGATGTTCCTTCAGGTGGCTCTAGCAACAGCAATCAAAGCTGCAGTTACGGGGCAGGTTGCAATTTCTGATGTGCTCGCTTAAACCTCAGCCAGATTTGGACACATTACCAATGAAAGAGTATTCACTTAGATTAGCAGCTGCCAATATGCCAGCAACTGAGCTGGCAGACACTCCTGCTACTGTGAAGGCATCAGTTCTCACCAGAGAACTGTGGTTTTTAATGTGGGAAAAGTACAGCTTGTAAAGCGAAGTATTGGTGTCCTTAACTTTCAGGAAACTACTGAAGGGGCTTGCCTGATAACTTCAAATAAATATGCACATGCCCCTTACATACTTTTGAATTGGAGGTAGGCTGTTGACTTGAAACATGTCGGACCAAATAGTTCAATTTTGGCAACTGGAAATTAGATTTTGTGGTGGAAAGTGCCAGGCAACTTTAAATAAACAGAGCTGCCAGCCCTCCTGGTAATAAAAAATTGCACATACACAAATTCACACACATGCACTTCCTCAGAAACCTCATTTGTGCCCATGTGTCTGCTCCTGGACAGACTCAGCAGAGCCAGCCAGAGGCAGACGGGAAGAGAGTTACAAGAGCAAGAATAAACAGTCTGGAGTCAGCCAGAAAATGAGGCTCCCACCTCTGCAGATGTTGCTCATAGGTCGTGGTTGTGCAGCATGTGTGAGCGATAAACTTGAGAGCTATGAGTATTCAGAATGTCTTCCAGGTCACGTGTGTGCAGACATGACCAAAGGGCAACAGCACAAACTGGACATCAGTTCTTGTATAATGAGGGTGGCACCATTCCTTTCTCATCAGCACTAAATCAACCCCTCTAATATTCCCTGACTGAACAAACAGCTGTCAAACAGGACAAGGTCCTCATGAAGACAGGAGTAAAGAGGCACACAGAGTATTTCATTGCACCCCTTAACATCATTCCCATTAGGCTAGCTGCCATTAGGAGTGGATAGAAATGTCAACTGTACTTCTTGGAGGGTGGGTGGCCTATTTAATGCCTAGACTAGTGTGTGATTATTAATGTACCCTCTCAAAACAGAGGAAAACCACTAAAGCTGCATGTTGAGGGAGTTTAGGGGAACTCCCATAGACTGACAGCTTCAGGGAATGCTCTCTAATAAACACAGGTCCCTAAGAAACAAACCAAATGGTAATATATTATGAAAATTAAACCCACATTATTAAAAGAAGGACTTTATGAAAGTACTTGGACTATTTTTCAGGTTTCTTGGCTCACACTTTCCTCCCTGCTGTTCCAGACTTTCCCACAAGCATTGTCGCAGCTATAGGATTCGACAGCCCTTCATCTTCTCTTGAGGTTCTTACAATTTTTTTTCCCCCGTTAAAAACTGCACATAGAGCTCTTTACTAGTGCCAGTTTTGTTTTCTTTTAATTTAAAAAAGTAGCTTATAATGGGAAAACTTCTTTCTTGAAATGAGAAGTAATAGTAAAAAAACCCGCTAACATAGAAAAAGAAAATACCGAAAATATTCTTCTGTTTCTCTTTTGCATACTTTTTTTTCCTGGCTTGCACTTACATTGCTTATTGCAACTCTCTTTTTACAGTGGTAGCCTCACCTTTCTCTCCACGATGGTTTTCAATCCCATCACTGATAGCTATGAGGGGAGGGGGGGAAAAGAAAAAAAGAAAAATCAAATTTGAAGAGTGGTCAGATCCATGGCTCAGAAAAAAATTGTTCTCTGCATTGGGCAATGGGGGATTAAGAAGTAGCTAAGTACTTTTTTGGGCTGTCCGAGGAATGTGCAGGTTCTATATGTTGGAACCAATAATCCATTTACTAGTACTTAACTTTTACTATATCCCATTTAATCACCAAATAGCTAAGCAACAGATAATGTGGGGATATAATTTTAAACTTGTTCTTATAATTTGTAAAGAGTGTGAGAGACTGTTCTAATATTCTGGTACTTTGATAAATGGGCAAAAAAAAGAAAAATATTGTCATGTTATAAACAGTTAAGTCTGTTGCAGTTGGTACTGCATTTTAATATCAGAGGGCAGAGTCAAAAAGAGGTATTTGCATATGTTATGTGTGCTCTAATTATAAAACAGGATGTGTGTTTGCTTGTTTGTTTTTTATCTTCTAGGATCATGACACAGTTAACTTTTTTGTCCCTTTGTAAAATAAACTGTAGACAAGCAATGTTCCCTGGTCTCCTGAAGACATTTAGAACATCAGCAAACATCTAAACAATACTTAGGACATCGTTCTCATAAGAGTAACAGCTGTTGTCAGGTCATATCTTTCCAGAAAAGTGTGAAGACATTATATTCACCGAGATCATGTCCAAATATGAAGTATAACTTTGTATGCTTAAATATGTTAACACTTCAACATGATTAAAAGTGCTAGAAGTACATCTTAGCAGCAGTTTAGAGTGGTAAGAAGGTGTGGGTTTCTTTGCCTTGAAAAGTTTGGTTTCAGTCACCTAAAATTATACATAAATCCTGCTGAAGCTATACAATAGCTTTGTTTGGTTTTCTTCAAGCCAAATTTTTCACAAAATATCTGATGTGAAGAACCTTTCTCTGTTCTTTTTATCCAGTAGTTCAGGGATTAAAGCACTAATCTAGGCAGTAGCTAATGAATTTTCTGGATTAAAGGATTTTAACCCTTATCTTTAAAGAAAGGCTTGAAAATCAGAAACCTTCTATGAGCAAGTGGGCAGACTCAGCTTCTTCTGTTGAAGCATTGCTGTTTTATACACTAGATCAGGGACTGAAACCCAAGCAACGAACAGTTGTGTGAGAAACTCAGCTAGAACCAGAATTTATATTACTGGGTCGGGAACATAAATCAGCCCTGTCCTATGCAGTACTGGGTCTGGCTCCTTAGTCTCCTCCCTCTCGCAGATCAGTCGCAAGACCAATATTGACACTGTCCTGCAGAAACAAAGCTCATTAGTTGGGACTTGGTTGCTTGTTCATATTCGTTGTGATCATGCCTTGTCTTCCCGTTTGGAAACCGCTGGTCTAAGCTTTACAGCAGTCATCTGGAGGAGGATGACCAACACTTAAACTTCCCTGGTGGTAGAAGACAGTATAGCACACTTCTTGAAGTTTAACACTAGTCATTCATTCTTCCCAGATAAATCACATTTTCAAGACCTCTGCTGTCCTTTCTTATTTGAAATAAATCTTTTTTCTGAAGTGTAAGGCACAAAACTGGGCACAGCAAGACTTGATCAGAATAGGATTACTTAATGAGCCCTTCAGTCTGTTAATCTCACATTAGAAAAGACCTTTCTTTACACTTCAGAGACTTCTGCAAAATTCTTGCTCTGACTCAGTTGAGTCTGTCTTATAGAGGCTTCAGAGCTTTCTTCCTACTCCTGCCACAGCTCCCAGAAAACACTGAGGGGGTTAATGATTAATTAAACCCAGCTGTCTTTTTCCTACATCTGATAATTCATCCTGTCACAACAACCATGGAATTAAAACAAAATAAAACAGGGATAAGAACCCGGGTTATCCTATGTAGTGCTTACTAAGAAGTAAGCAGTCTTAAGGCCAGTGACTAATCCAGCCAGTTTTTAGACCTTCCCCTACCCAAAACACAGCATCAAATTTCTGTATTAGCTCAACATAATGTATCCAGGAAATCATCACTCAAATATTTAGGGTGTGAGTAGCAGGCTGTGCAAATAATTTCTTTTTCTATACGACCACAGAACCAGAATATACAATGCAATTCTTATTTCTTCTCTCACTAATCAAAGTAACATTAACTAATTATATCTCAGATAGTTTAGGAGTTTAAACAGGAGGTCACCAAGAGTCGCAGTGAGAACCATCACACTGCATTCAACTGGAAGAGGTTGGAAACACTTCAAAAGAGAAGATAGAGGGCTTGAGTAGGACATCTTTAAAGCAAACATCCAAGCTACCATGTTGCATCTTACCTATGGGTGTACTGACAGTGGCAAGAGAGTTATGGAGGGCACCTTAGACTTGCTGTGAACAAAACCATAGGATTTAAAGCATTTGGAAATTTCTCATTACCAAAATCTGTCTTTATTTTTCACTTGGCAGGAACAATTAAAAAAATGCAAGTCAAATTTGCAACTTTTTAATAAATTACCTCAAATTGTATTTTAGAAAAGGAAATGAAGGGGTAAAGGTAATTGTTATGGGGAAAAAAAAATCGTCCAGCTTCAGTAGTGAGACAGTGTAAGCAGAGTACACATCTGAGCCTCTATTCAAAGCAAAACACTGGGAAAAAAAGCCTGCAAATTTATCATGACAGTATAATAAAAATTTAGACAATATAAACCACTTTAAACTGCTATAAATAGTAACTTTTACTTAAACTCAAATGCGGATGGATTTTTCTTAGAATGGAGGGCAAGAGATTAAAGATGTTCTGCCAAAAAAACAGGATTAAAAGATAGAGTTCAAATGTATATTTAGGGCTGGGAAAGATGAGGGATGGTAGTGATTATTTTAGAACTCCACCAAGCACCTTTGTCCAATTACCCAAATGCTTTCTTTTTCAGAGCAGTTTGGAGGAGTCCAGAGTTGCTGGCTGGCCTATGGAGCAGATGTAAGTACTGTTGCTGGAGATTGTTAATCTTATTGTTTTTAGATTTGGTATCCTGCGAGAAAAATACTTCCACTTATTCCAAAAAGTTGAGTGCAGGTACAAGAGCTGCATACACACAACAAGACTTTGCTTCATAAGAATTTTGAAAATGTTTTCTTTCACTTCACATTTTTTCTTTCTCTCACCTAGACCCCAAGCTTGAGATTCCTCTTTCAGAAAAAAAATTGAGTTGTCTCCCTAAGGGGCCCATTTCCCTGATTGCTTCAACAGTCTCACCCTGATGTCTATTTTTCTTGAATTCCCTAAAACCCTGCATGTGACAGTTTAAATGATCTAAAATATTTTGGTTAATGTGCAGGAATCTCCATAATGATTATTTTATCAAATACTTTTAATAAAGCTGATCATCTTCAAATCAAAAATATTAGATGGTGTAAGAAAACTCCATCTGAACATTGCTGATAACATCAGAAGGTTCTCATGGAAAAGATTTAAATTATTACTAAGACTGAATAACAATAATAGTAATAGTAGGTTTTCCCTCTCCTTTTCAGTAAAACCTATCAGAATAAAATGTGGGTAGGGCATGCTCTAACTTCCTCATTGCTAGAAGATGGTGGTTATTTGCGTATCCAAGAATCTTCAGATAGTTCCAGAATCTTGTTGCATTTTTTAAATTACAGCAGCTTCAAAGTACAAAACCCATCCCAGGGGATTTCTCTTCAGCACTAGAATAATTAACACAGTGGTAGCTGTACCACTAGAGGAGTTATTATCAGCATAATGAGTCAGCCCAGTGTTTGCTTTAACAAACAAAAGGGTTGGGTCAACACAAAATGATTAGCTAGGCTCTTTTATTTAATTCTTTTCACTTAGTTAAATCTTTAAATTAAAATCTTTTCAAATGCAGAAATAAGCTTTAGCTTTAAAAGTTCCAAAACAAAAGGATTTTCCGCTTTTGTCTCTATGCTCTGAATTCATTGACATTTGGTTCATTGACAGTGGTTTCAGTCCTGAGGAAACTTCTGTTCTGGATGAGTTTACAAGGTCAAAACGTTTCAGCAGATGTACTTAAACACAGTGAGCAAGTCACCACTTGGTCTTCTTTTTGATAACCTAAGCAGATTGAGGGGATTTAGACATTTTCTCCAGCTCTCAAATCATGTTGCAGCCCCTCCAGTTTCTCAACATCCTATGCAAAATGCGAACACCAGAGATGTCTATGATGTTTTTTTAGTATCCATCTCATGGATGAAGTTGGAAGTTAAAAATCTGCTCCCTAGTGTGTCAGGAGAACAGGAGAGGAAAATAATATTGGGGAAAATTCAAGGTATCAAAAGATACTATAAGCATAGTGGAACTCTTCCTTTTCAGCTGAGGATGAGTATAGATGATAGGAAGATTATGGCTATGTCTGAGGGCAGTGAAGCAAGTTTTCTGTGACCAAGTTCAGCACATCCTGCACTTCTCTTTGGAAGCAGTATGAAGACTTGTACCTTTTAAGCATCACTGATACAGCACTGATTTCTGACAGGTGGTGCCTCAGTTTCAGAAGCAAACTGATACTCAATAGGGAAGAAGCAGTTACTCCAAAGATTGTGGATTCCCTGAGGAATGAAGGTAAAGATAGAGAAATGTGAAACTGCCCATTCTATTTGATCAAACATATCTGCTTCAATCTCTACATCCCCGTGGATTTGACTCAACACAAAGCATGTGCTGCCTTGAGGGCTCAGCGTGTGCTTACTGGTATTTACTTATATGGAAATGAAGGAGATGGCCTGGAAATCAGCACAGTCTGAAGCTACTTGCAGAGGAAGGGGGAAGGGTTTAGTCTTCAGGCACACATTCTTTTGACAAGCCTGCCATTAGTCCCATCTCCTGTGGCTCCTTTGGAGAACAGCTGTGTCACAGGCGTAAAAGAAAAAGCAAAATCTACCACGAGAAACAGCCCAGCATTAACATTCAAAATTTTATATTCCTGTAGCCCCACTACATTGATCTTGCAGACAAATACCTTCCTTCTGCACAGGCAAGTGCAAGATTCCTACCACCGTTTTCAGCCTTATCTTGATGATGATGATGATTATTATTATTAGTGGTGGTTTTTTGCTAACTTTATTTCTATGCCCCTTTCTTAATTTTTGCAGCATCCTCCTCTGTTACAAATGCCTGGAACACCCAGTTAAGTACACTGGAAAAGTCAATCTTCCTGGCATGTCCTGACAGATGAAAAAAAGGCTGTTAGAGGAATAAAAATTCAAATATAATTACAAATATATAGTTTCTTTATCATCACTCTTTTGGAGTCATATTGGAAATTGTACATTTGTTAAGAGTGTGGTCTATAAAATCTTGGATCATGATCCCACTGTGGTGTCAACTGCCTGTGTCAAAGCCAGTTAAATGACACAAATTCCTGGCACTCCCGTTCACTGCAGCAGACCGTCTGCACCAGAAATGTCCACTAGAACACTCCCATTCCAGGAGGGGTAAAACATCTCAGGCAGGACTAAAAGGAGGAATTCAAAGAGCAGCGGCCACTAGAGTGGAAACCTAACTCCGTTATAGCCCATGAAGTTTAGTGGGGCCAGGATTTCACCCCAGCCTCTTTTTTCCTGCTTTAAGTGTGTGATTTGGCAGGGGAAAAGTTCAATTGAAGGCACGAAGTTAGGCTATACATACAACAAAAAGGCAGGGAGAGGGGGAAAAAGAGCAACACAAAGGATTACTTTAAAGTTAGACCTCAACTCCTTTAGCTTTACACAATGAAGGAAAGCACATAGGTTTCAACAGGATGAAAGCAGACTTTATTTTGTAAAGAGATCTCAGGATGAAACAATGGACTGTAATTGTACCTCCTATCTGCGAATCTGAGGTGGTGAAGGAAAAGAAGGTGGGTGGATGGTTAACAAGAATAGCTTGAAACCATGCTTTGTTAACAGAGTAAAATTAGCTTGCTGAGAACCTTTATTTTCCACATAACTTTTAACAGGACCATTATTTTACATATGTCTATGGTAGAGAGCCCATTTACAAATTTGCAACAAGTAACCACTGAACTTCAGCTAATTTTTCTCTGTGTTCTGTTTCATCTACTTAATTAATGACAATGCATCTGAGTTGGCTTGCTAGCACATCTATAGCTGAAAGTTTGTCAGCACTTCCATTCTGGGCACCTCAGGCTTTCACACTGGCTTAATTTCACCCTGTGAAATTAAATCTGGAAAAGGTTTAGAGGTAAAAGTATTGTTCGTTTTTAAAAAAAGCATCATTCATATAGCTCGGTTTGAAATGTTGGATGAACCAACTAAAATTAAAACAGCAGAGGAGTCAATTCATATGTCCTTTTTGTTTGCTCGTTTTTGAAAATATGAAAAGCCACAGGTGGGTCAGACCAAATATTTGTCCAAGCTCGGCATCTGCCTGCTTAGAGAAAAGTGATCCCTCTGCCCCCTCCTGCCATGCCTCCCAGCTACTGTCATAGCATTGTTCCACATGTTCACCATAGAAATGAGTTGAGATCTGTAATTTCTCTTTTTTTTGCTTTACAGTTGCATTTTGGCAGATGTATACTGTACTTGGCATCATAAAAGTGCAGTTTTTTACTTGATTCTAAGTACAGTTATGTTACTGTCAATTCATTCTGCCATGTCTACAAAACATCTGTGGTGGGGCATGGGGGAACATACTTTTACTCTTGAACATTTCTGTTTGCCTGGTGCTTAACACCAAGGAAGTGGTGCGACCTGTCAATGCTGCCATCCACACCCAGAACTCACCATCCTGTTTTAAAAATCTGGCAACTTGTCTCTTTTTCTTTTCTAACCTTTCCCGCAATCTTGCAAATGCAAGATGCAGGCTATCCCTGTCATCCATTTGAAAACCTGATCGGTTTTTGGCTGGAAGTCCCCTCTACAACTCCACTTTCAAATTCAGAAATAGAGATTTTCCACTCATTTTTTAGGACTTTTCTACTTTGTGAATTTCATTATGACTTATGTCATGGCAGGTGTTCATCTCCCTTCACCTTCTTAATGCAGGAAGCATATGGGGCATTACCCACAATAATAACCCCACTGAATGTGTCTACCAGCAATGATGACTGGAAAGCCAACTGGCCAGTCTGGAGTTCCCATTCGTAAGGGAAATTCTGTGGGAGTTATGGGGCTTGTATAATAATAGCCTTATTCTAGAATATTTTCCTATATGAACTTCATGTTCGGGTTATGGACATGGGGAAATGTTTTTTTAAAGAAAGAAGTAAATGTTTCTGAATAGCAATTCAAGAACACATCAATTCAGATTTAATTTTAAATTGTCATGTTATGGGGATTATAGATTCAGACTCTTGATCTTATCAGACTGTATTTTTCACACGTTTCATTCTTTTTTTAAGTGTTTTATTTCATTTAAATTTATTTAGCAGATCCCTCTTTGGAGGAGGAAATCCCAACATTATTAAATTCAAGGACTCAAAGAAAGGAAGGTAGAAAAAATATGTTACTTGGAAAAATCTGTTGATTAATACTGAAGGGCTCTCAAACCAATTTAAAATTAAGATTAATCTGAATCCATATAATATATGGAAAATCATTCTAAAATTGCAACTTGAGAAACTGTGTTTTAATCTTGAAAAGTTTTATTTCTTCTGCTACACCAAAGTGAATGTGTATTTGTACTCTGATTATACACGACTCATCCTCCAAATAATTTTTTAATTCATTAACTGTACAGTAATATTTTTCAAACATTTTGTACAAGCATTTCTTTGCAGTACAAGAGTTACAATATAAAAATGCAATACAAACCATATAAAATAGATAAATTTTAGGGGGTTTACAGTGCTTCATTATTTCTTGGAATATTTCCAAAGAGCTTTTTCCTTTCTAATTTCCCTTTCCAATTTAACACATCAGTCAGTCTTTCTTTTCTTCTTCTGTGGTTTTAGCCGAAAGGTGCTGCCCAATTCAGAGTGTGTGGTGCTGTTTATAGTCTGCTCTCAGACCGGGACACGGCAATCTGTCTCCCTGGTAGGGCGAAATACAGAATTTCCACTGCTCAGTAGAAGTGCTATTCTAAAGCAAGTTTCTCGCTGGGCCAGACAATGCCTCTACACTACACAGCACAGGCTGAAGATTGACCCAAATGCAAAGATTTCACAATGTTTCTATAAAATTTTATGGTACACCCTGTCTACACATTCTACTCTTCTTCTAGCCAAGAAATATTGTCTAAACGATCACTGCGATAACATGTGAAAAACAGATAATGAAAACTACTATTTGTTTTCTCTTTTCTCAAGTACAAGAAAAGATAAAAGTACAAAAAGGACAGAAAAAAAAGATGCATAAGAAGTAAATTATTAAATTTAAAATAAATATTGTAGCTACTCAAAGATATTTATTAACATAGCTGAGGGTCTTAACAGTCAGAGAGTGTGAGTTGGGGTAAACATGACTTCCTACTGCTACCATGCTCCTGTAACAGGGCATGCTGCACCACCAGACAACCCTCTGCTATGGGATTGAATTTATAGCAATAAACCTGTGCAGAGGTTTACTTATATAACGCTGTGTAAAAATCTTTCTAGTGCTAAATGCTGTGTTTTCAATCAGGTATGAGTTTCCTCCCATTATATGTGCTCAGGTATTGTAAGAAAGATTTAAGTGCTATAGTGGAGGAGGGTTGAAAATACTTTTATTTTCTTAAATCTTTGGAAAATTATCTCAAACCTCTGTGATACATACTGATGGTTTGGACACAAAACCCTTTAAAAATGAGACGTTTAAGGATCCTTGTGTATGGGGAGGAAGAAGTTAAAAAAAATGCAAGATAGGACCTCTAACTGTGCCTCTGTATAATCCATGCTCTGCTTAAGGGCGCAAGTAAGTAGCGCTCTGATCTGGAGCAGAGCTTGCTTCTTTTGCCTTTTCCCATTATGAAGAGTTCCCAACAACAATACTACAAGACCAGGACAGGAGAAGACCCCCAGTGCTAAATTTGAGTGTAGTGAGTAGTTGTAGCCACAGAGACTGAATGGTGTCTTGATGCTAAAACAGGCTTCTTTCAGATTTCAAATTTCACTTCTACAAATGGTTTAGCTGTTGCTTCATTATAAGAGTTCAGTAACACATGTAAAGTATTTACAGGGAAAATGCAATAGAAATTTGTTTAATCTACTTTAAACAGCAAACAGGTACAGATGCAATAAAGTAGTAACATTAAAAAGAACAGTAGATTTCAGAAAGCAGCATGAATAGTACAGTGTACCTGTAAGGATTCCTCTTGACAGGCTCTGCTCTCGCGGAGATCAATACCTCTGTAGGAATTGTCATTACATTGCATTTTAAATTGAGATATTTTTATCCTCTGAACTTTGCTGGTTCTAATTAATGCAATGTGAAGCAGAATATAAGTTCACCACATGATTTCCACTATTTTTAACATTTGGTAGTCTTATTTAAGGCATGCAGAACAGATAAATCAGGTTATCATCAGGACCAAAGGTTTTGATGCAATAAGGAGAAAAACAGAGATTGTTCACAGAAGCTAGAAACTAAGACAGCTTGCTAGTAAAACACCATAACATTAAAACAAATGTTAGGACTCAAAAATGGTGGTATAGGTACTTCATGGGAAGTGCTCACAGCATCAAGCATGTCAGAGCTCAAGGAGCATCTAGAGGAGGCTCATAGTCATATGGTTTAGTTTTAGGTAGTCCTGCAAGGAGTCAGGAGATGGACTTGATGATCCTTACAGGTCCCTTCTAACTTGAGGTATTCTGCAACAATACCAACTCATTTTTGATGCAAACTGCTGCAGAAGTGTTTGGTAAGGCCCAAATTGTTTTGTAAGCAGCTGTCAAATTACCACACTGTCAGTTGCCTGACATGGTTGGTCCAACCACTGTTTCTAATCCAATTACAAATACTGGTGAAATAAATACACAACGTCAGAAGATGCTCCTGCAAGTCACAGAATCACAGAACGGGTAAGGTTGGAAAGGAACACAATGAGTCCAACTTCCCTACTCAAGAAGAGCCATCCTAGAGCACATTGCATGGAATTGCATCCAGATGGTTCTTGAGTATCTCCAATGAGGGAGACTCCTCAACGTGTCTGGTCAATCTCTTCCCATATGTAGTCGCTTTTGGTCACTTCCTCAGATTCAGGTGGAATTTCCTGTGCATCAGTTTCTGCTTGTTCCCTCTTGTCTTTTTGCTTGGCACCACCAAGAAGAGCCTGGAAACATCCTCTTGATACCCTCCCTTCAGATACTCATAGACACTGATGAGGTTCTACCTCAGATGTCTCTTCTTGAGGTGAACAGGCCCAGGTACCTCAGGCTTTCTTCATAAGAAATGGTCCAGTCCCTTAATCATCTTTATAGCCCACACTGGATGCACTCCAGGAGCTCCATGTCTCTCTTGTACTAGTGATCCTGAACTGGACACAGCACTCCAGATATGGCCTCACCAGGGCTGAGCAGATAAGCAGGATCAGCTCCCTCAACCTGCTGGCAGTGCTCTACCTAATAGAGCACATTTACTTTCTTAACAAGAGGGGCACACTCTGGCTCATGGACAGCTTGTTGTCCAACAGGATCCCAAGCTTATTTCCTGAAATGTGCAATGTTTTATGTCTCCTAGCATTCTCATCTGGATATTTGGGCTTTGCTAGTCTAATTCTTGAGGGTTAGAAATATACTGGTAGATATCCAGCCTCCCTCAGATCCAGTCTCAACAAACTCTTGCAGCAATGAGTTCCACCAGCTAACCATGACCGGTATGAAGAAACATTCCCCTATGTCACTTTTCTTTGCAATTGCTGGCAGGAAATCACTGTTTTTCCTTCTTTATTTCAGGCAGGTGATCTTTCTACTGAACAAGGTGATCCACCTAGACCTAGCAGCTGTGACTTGCTGTGATTCACACTGAGAGGAATGTGGTGATACATGGGATTTTGTACCGAGGCAGAAGCAGATCCATGGGTTTGAAGGGCTGATCTACAACATGCACCATGGCTTTCTTTGCAGTCAGATTCTGTAGTAACCTGTAGAACTAGTTTGCAGTTTGAAAGTGGATGAGCTAAGTGTCATTGAGGTATTTTTTTTAAGTGCCACAGGTATTTTTAAAGTAATTGTCTGTATTCCTTTGAACTTTGCCTGAAGACTAATGACTGTAAACATTCCTGCATAATAAGAGCCTCATTAGCAGATCATCAGCAATTGTCTTGGAAAGAAAAAAATGTAAAATCTGCATGGCTTGAAGGTGTTTTTTCTTTTGTTTTTATTTTTTAAAAAACTTTTTCTGGTGCACAGAATGTGATGATGTTTTGGTTGCTTTTTCAGTTTCTAACATTATGTGTTTAACATGCTTTCCCCAGTGACATTATGAAACAACTATGTTTTTGTGATACTAGGAAGTTATGAGGTTTGCAAGGCAAAATTTGGATGCTTATAATGACACTGTCTTTTTTATTTTTATTTTTTTTAAGATCGAATTGTCCTCTAAGGAGTTTATTCACATTCTACATATTTGTTGAAAGTTATTGTGAAATCTGGCTTAGTCAGTAGCATGACCTGTTTCAGTTGCTTTCCCCAGCTTTCTGGCCAACTAATGTTATTAGTCTTTATTAAGTGACTAACAGTGTTATAGTAACTTCTATGAGTTTCTACCACAAGATATAAAACATAGGTAAAATCATAGAGAATAGATTCATCCTGGAAAACACAACATACATGGCAAATGTTCACCCTGTACTTGAGAGGTTAATTATGCATACATTTATTCCACATGCTTCTGTGCATAAAGTGTCCATTAGGTGATGTCTTGAAAGCTAAAGGGTAGCACATTTTTTCCAAAATATTTTTGAAGGTTTTGCCCTTTTGTCATTATGGAACATTTGAAGGAGACAAGTGTGGAGTCTTTTTTTTTTTTTTTCCCATGGAATAGACAGTGATACAAAACAATTTTTCTTCAGTCTTACTCAGGGAAATTTTTAAAATAGTGTTAACTGAGTAATAAGTGCAAAATCAAACAAATACATTAAAAAGACATGCATTAGAACATTCTGAAAATGAAAAAGAAATATATTAAAAAAGAACAGGAAAATACAGACAATACAAGACTTATCAATGGGGTTTTAGAAATTAATTGTTTGTAGTTATGTAGACAAAACTTCTTCTATATCTACTAATCAGTGGGAGTATGGATAACCTTTTCCCAAATTTTATTACGTTTTTAGTAGTTTTGGCATCGTACCACAACTGCTGTGGCAGAAAGCACACATAGCTGTTTCACTCCCAGAGATACCATGGCAGCTACTCCACCTGATATGACCTAGCTTTGCTTGACAGGAACAGTCTTTTCATGCCCACAAACCCTGCCACTGATTTCACTGTGCTCCTTTCCCAGCAACTTGACACTATGGATTGCTGGCACCATTGAAATCTTTCAACACGGAAGCTCTTCATCACCAAGGTAAACAAGGAAGCTACCATTTCAGTAGCTGAATTTTTTGGCATGTCAGCTTTAAATTATCTCAGTCCTGTAGTGACTGCTTATCTCCTCACCTTGAGCCTTACTGTACCTGCTGTTTTCTCCTTGGTGTATTTGAAAAAAACCCAGCGGTGGAGTCTGCTCTTCCAAGCCATATTGTTGCTGACTTTCCATTGTGGACGCATTGATCCACCCCATCTTAATGCTTTAAATGAACAAAAATGCTACATTTATCCACATTCTTGAGATGCTAAAATACATGTTGTATTTAGGCGTTATATGTTAAACTAAGAGTAACCCATAGGAAGAGTTGGTAGCCTGTCTTTCATTGGTTGGAGCTGGTTTTCCCTCAATGAATTCAAAGTTCATTTGCTATTTTAAGGCAACCCAGTAAGATTTTATTCTGTGGGAGAGCAGTACAGTGGGGAAACAGAGGTTTGGCTTGCAGCCAGAATTAGCTGGAGAATTTCTGGATTTTGGCTGCACTTGCTGTAACAGCAGATTAGTCTATGCTGAGAGATTTATCAGGGCCTGCACAAAATTAGAAAACCAAATCTGCTCATGGTGAAAACTTCTTTACCATGTCAGAGCCCACTTAGGCATTCTCTGTGCAATCCACCACTACCTGTCTCCCTCAGACATCTGATAACTGGATCATAGCAAAGCCATCTGAGAAGTCATTTATTTTTATCCTTTGGATGAGCTTTCTTGAGTATATTCAAATGAAAACAGAGACAGAGAAAGAACAGAAAAAGTCTAGAACTTCATCCTCTTCACTATTTCCCCATAGCCTAGCAATTATTCAAGAGATAAATGACTGAATTTTAATATACATGGCAAAACATGTTTCCATTAATATTTGTGAATGAGCTACAATTATGAAACTGTTTTACTGTCTCTGATTTTTTTGCCAAACCTCTTCCAGGTGGAATATTTTTTGTCATGGGAATTGGCCGTAAACATTTTATGCTTAAGCATAAATTTAAGCTAATTTATTCTGGATTTATATCAGTATATCTCATTTTAGCTCATGGCATTTTTCCTTATTTAAAACAGTACAAATCTCAGCAGTGTATGACTTAGTAAAGAGAACTATGGAGGTTCTATGGATAGTGAAAGTAATTTTTTTTAAATGAAAAAGTTGTATGCCTATGTCAATACTATTGAAAAATGTTTTGTGTGAGAATAGTTAGTGCATAAATATTCATTAAATTTTGGTTTGCTGTAAGGGATTTCAATCATCATTTCTATAGCTTTTTTTTCCACTTTGCTCACACAATTTGTATATTTGTTTTATACTGAGTAACTTTTAAAAGAGTAAAGGTATTTGCATATATAAGTCAGATTTAGAAATGAGAAACATGAGAAAGCTATTTCATGAAAACAGCATCAGGAAATTGTGGAGAAATAAAAATTATATCTCATCTCTGACCATGAGGTCATACTACACCCAGTTATGAAAAGTCATTTATATTTATAAGCTCCTACCTCTGTGGTTTTGAAGGAGGGGGAGGGTATTCTTAGTTTGCATGCTGCAAATCACAAAACCAAGGGATTCACTCTTATGGGAAGAAATTTGTGAGTTATATCAGACTAAAACTGGTACTGCTCTTAAAACCAGGGCTACATTATTAAAATACATAAATAAATAAATACATAAATAAACAGAAAGCCTTACAGGGACAGAAGGAACAAGTTATTTGCACTGTAGCAAGAAATCCTCAGATCAAGCAGCCTCTTTTCAAAGTGTGATTGTGGAATGTAGCAGCTGCTCAAGATTCTGCTAACTGTGGAAGATTCATGACCAGTAGATTAATTTACTTTTCACCAATTATAATTTATCTTACATCAGACTGTTTACAATTTCTCTGCCATCTACATGCATTAGCACCAGGTTAACATGCAAACCATGTACTAAATTATGTCCTGGATAAATCTCTCCTGCTAAATACCATAGTCCTTGTCCCTCCTTCCCGAGAATAACCTTTGATCTTCACATCAACAAAAAAAAAATAATTACTATCTTTGCCCAACCCAGGACAAGTAATTTCACTCCTAAATAACTGCACAGCTGGAGACAGATGTGTTCTTCTCTCTGGGCAGACCCTACAGGGTCTTCCACAAGGCTTTATATCATACTTGTCATTCGTTTATCAGTATCCAAATGTTGTACATTGAAAATGTGTGTAAAACATTCTCAGAATTTCAAACAATAACAAATCAGAATGGAGGAGGGGGAGAAAAGGCTGCAGGAAAAAATAGAAGTCTCCCAGCTGTGCAAACTTAAGTAGCTGGATTAGCAGAAAATGCACTCCAAAAGTTACATTTTTGCCATCTTCAGCAAAAGTTGATTAAAGGAATGCATTATCAAATTTTAAATCCAGTGCCAGACTAATAAAAAATTTTTTCACATCTTCCTTTTAGCATGCACAAAGACATCCAGGCAATAGTATTCTGTTCAGAGAACTCTTGGAACTTTTTTTTCCCCCCAATAACCTGGTATTTGCTGATTAAGACAAAGGACTCCTAATATCTTTCATTTTTTCAGTTAAAGAAGATTTTTCTTTGAAGCCTATGTGTTAATATTTGATTCTGATTTTCTCTTCTATCTTCATGTCTCTTTTAGGCACTGGGTTTTTTGTTCCATATTCATATAAAGGATAGTATCATTTTTGCTACATTAGGAAAAAGAAAACTGAATAAGCAATATCATTTAGGGAAATCATGTATTTCAAATAATTTTTGATGATACAATATTTTTATTGTAGAATATTGAAGAATTTAAAGGAGCACAAAAATAGAAAATATAGATTAAAGAAATATTTTTAACACTAACTTGTGAAATTCGATATTACAATCAATATGATTATTACAATCAATTATATGGCTACTGATATATCATTTATTAAAGATTAATGAACATAGTTGTATATCCTAAGAGGAATATAAAATCCTTCTAAACCAATTTAATGAGCCAGCTGATATTAAACAAAACTTTAAACAATGTTCTGAGATCAAATGTCATATGAATTTGATCCAATATGACATGTGCAACTCAAAATGAAAAAGAAACATGAAGTTAAGCAGTCTGGATAATTAGTATTTTAAATATTTTTTTCTTTTAATTCAAAAATCATTAGGATTCAATCAAAAAACGTCAATCATGTCTAAATGAGGGAAGAGTTGCCCAATTTAACTATTTTTTTTTTCTGTTTTTTATGACTATTTACTTTGCCTTTGTTCTTCCTTGGTCTCTGCAGGAAGCATGGACAACTTGGATTGCTGCTCCTTTGTTCATTATAATCTTTTCCACCTGACAGTGGCACCTCTCCCAGCTCTCTTAAAACATCAGGGTGAAATCAAGTGGGAAAACAATCTGGAGGGGAAAAATGAAATGGCCTATTATTAAATGGCCATGTTCAATTGGCTACTCTTTCTATACTCTGCTATTTGAGATGTCTGGACAGATCAGTCTTCTCTGGCTGAAACAAAGGTCTCATCCTTGCTGAATGTTCTTTTTCATCCTGGCAGTGGGCTGTTGCCCTCTGTAGATCCGTACTAGCGAATAAAATCACTGAGGGCTCACCCTGTGGCTCAAAGGACAAATGGTTTGGCAGGGTGATGTCCATAGGGACAAGTCCACTGCGTTCTTGTCTCCTGTGCAGGATGGCCTCATCCATCCTGCCTGTTGGCAGCAGACCTCTAGCACATACCATCCCTGAACTGAGCCTGTGAGACAATCCTAGCTAGCATGAGCCAAAACTGTGTCCAGAGAAAAACCTGCAATTATTAGCCAGCAGTTTGGAGATGGACAACAGAAGAACACAGAAACAAGATGATCCCATGTCTCATCCCTGTTAATCTAGAGCAGACATAGTTACAGTGACTAAAATTGCCATTCTGCTTCATGAGATATATTTCAAGTGTATAGATGAGGCAAACGGACAAAATTTTTGTGAGCATTTGCAGATCTAATGGCATGGTCTTACAATTTTTTAGTTATAGACAATTCTCAAACACCACAGTCACAAGAAAAACACAATTTTAACTGGCAATCGTAGAACAAACTAAAGCTAACAATGCAAGACAAGGAGAAAAAGCTCCCATACTTTTAAGCTGATTGCTGAAATACAGTCATGGAAGCAATTCCTTTACTTTCTGCAGTGAAATCTCCTAAAATAGGGAGCTGAGCCTGATGAAAATTAGATCAGCTACTATGTGAGGGTCTCACATTACATCTGCCAGAGAAATGCAATAAGCTTTCTTGGTCTACATCTCTCTAACGTGTCTGTGAATGGGAGGCTTCGCAGTGACCACAGGGTTCAGAGTCCAGATTACATATCCTGAAGCAATCAGGGAGTATCACATTCTGTATAAAACATTTTTCAGCTAATATGGCAGGCAATGATACTTTCAAAAGCTTCTAAGGGACTTAAAGGTGTAAGCTCCCTTTCCAGCCAGGACCCTGGTCTGTGTTTAGGGTGTAGTCTCCGAAAAGCTAAGCACCATAACCCCAAGGGTTTGCATATCTCACTATCCCCAAGAGTAATCAGCAAGACTCAAGTTGCTGTCTCTGAACAGAAACTGAGTGGAGAACTGACTAAGCTAATGAACAGATACTGCTAAAGAAATTTTTGAAGATTCGCCAGAGAAGAAGGCCCTGTGTAACTGGAATTCATGGCATGAATTCCTTTGTGAACTAATAGTTTTGCAGTCTTAGGCAAAAAAAAGTGTGGTATTGGTGGTAAAAAATAGTCATGCCATTGTTCCCTTCTACCCAAAAAGCTGAGTGTTAGAGAGGAAGATGCGGTAACGCGGGGTTCAGAGCAGCTTGAGGAGATTACAGCCCACACGTCCCATGTGAGTTCTTCAGCCATGAAGGTAGTGACCCTCATAATCATAAATATATTTTCTCTCCTGCACAAAGATTTAAGTATGCTACTGGAAGAAGAACAATTCTCTCAGACGACATGAAGACCGTCTAATCCCAAAATATCCTTCAGAAGAGAAAATCAACTTGTAATACCTAGTTAAGGCACATATGGCTGAGAATGGCAAGCTGTGTGGCACATACCTGGGAAAGCAGAAAGGGCATGGAGCAGCTGCAGGAATAGTCCACGGGTGGAAGATGACGCAGGCTGCCCAGATTCCCATAGGGTGGAGTAAGCTGAGCTGGATGCTCAGCTAGGTTCCAGGAAGGTCTGGCAGTGTCTGCTTCACTTCTTGAGTCACCTGCTACCACAGAGAAAATTTGGGATGCACAGTAGCTCATGTGATTTAGTCTGGTGATTTGGCCTCCAAATGAGAGCCTGACTTAAGCTGCTCATGAGCAAATGAAGACAGATGGAAAAATGAATGTGAAAAGCTTCCATGGCTTAAGTGACTGGAAACAACCTTCACAACCACTGGGGTGAAGAAAACATCTTCATTCCTGCTTTTTCCATGTGGTCTAATCCAGCATTTGCCGATGTTGGATTTCCACAGCAGGCTGAGCCAGATGGTTCTGCCTGCCCTATGCTCCCACCTTTTCTACTGCCCTCACCTGAGCATTTGGCTGGTGTTGTGTTGATCCTGCTCAGCATGCTGAGGGAAAAAACATCTTTTTTCATATCCAACATTTTCTGTTGGATTTGCATGCTGAAATGATTCAGCACAGAGAAGGCCAAACAGACTCTGAAAGGGAGAGGTTAGGACCCTGGCAAAGGCTGCGGTCTTGGAAAAGCTAAGGCAGGTTATGCTTGCACATCAGCCCATCGAACCAGCAAGGAAACAGGTAGGGAATGCCTGCTGCAAGCATTAAGGCATCAGGCTACTAAGCAAGTGTAGCAGAACTAAAGCTCTCAAGGGGAGGTATTTAAGCATTTTATGGAACTTTACCAGAAGAAATTAGACTTCAGGCAACTTAAGTTTTCAATGATGCCTACATTAATGTTTATCTAAATTTATGTTTGGACAATGTTTTTTGCATCATTTAAATAGCGTTTGGTTTCCTGTATCAATCTGAGATTTCTAATTCATGATATCAAAAGTACTTTTGAAAATGTTATGGAAGTCCTTAATTAGCCCGGGTATCTTTGAGAATTTTAGCCATTCTTTTTCTAAACCATTCAACCTAATTGTAAAGGCTGTAATAATTTCTATGTTGTACAAGAGACTCCTGATTCCAAGTGCCATATATTACTAAGCACCATATTAACTAGTACTCAGCTAGAGCCTTTTTGAAAGACAGATTTTAATTGAGTGTCAGAAGTTCTGTTTTCTGATTATTATTACTATACTGCTAGAATATGCGTCTGAAAAATACATTTATATTAATCATTTTTTAATTATATAACTTACAGTGCTTACTTTATTAACTTAGTCTCAGACAATCTTGTTTCCCAATTTGTAAGAAAGACAGTATAAAATACCCAATCCATAATGTCTTACTCTCCATAAGGCACTTTCATCCAACCTTGGTTAGATTTCTCTCACTTTCTGAGTGAGGCCCTGAGGAGCATCCAGCAAAGCCAGCAGTCTGCCGTTCTCATACTTTTAGTTATTCTTCAGAATAACTTCACTTCGTGAAGAAGTCTGAAATGCAATTACAGCAGTTGTAGCAAAAAATCTGTTAGCCAAAAAGACAATAGAGTATAATATCTTGATGCATTTTCATTCACTGTATTTTATTATTAATAATACCTTCCAGTGGATGTCTGATCTCTGAGAAGTGAGAAAAAAATCTAAATATCAGGTACAAAAAAAACATAAGAGGAAGGCTAAATTCTCAAATTCTATTTCAACAGAATTAAAACAGAAAAATTCATGGGAACCAAGAGGAAAAAGAGTTTATACTGGCATTCTGATCAGATTTCCATCACCTGTTAAAATTGTTAACTTACAACACATGTAGCTTTTCATCAAAGCAACAAGAGTAAGATTAGAAATAATTGAAATTAAAGACTTTTCAATTGCCAGTGCAACCCATGGAATTAAAATCTGGGCTTTTTGCATCTTTCCATTATTTGTCATTGAGATAAGTGCTTGCTGCTGGATAAATTCTGAATCCAGGTTTTCTTCCTGTGCACACAGCACTGTATGACATGGGAAAGCTTCATTTTTCACTGCTACAATGAGATGACACTGTCAAATCTCTAGGTGATGCCAGTCAAACACAGCAACACTGCTCCAAAATGCCTCAACTGCAGATCTAGCCCAAAGACCAAGGTTTCAAGTATTATGCATGACATCTCAAAAAATAATTAGCAAATTAATATACATTAGTAACAAAATACAAGCCCAAGAACTGCTGTTTTCTTGCAAAGGCATTGATGCCTTTTGACAACATCAATATGAGTCGATACAGGTGGACCAACACCTGTGCTCAACAATCCCAAAATAACAGCAAAACTTGTCCAAAGGAGGACCGGGGAGCTTTAAAGCATATGTTACATATGCAGTCCTTCAGGGAGAAGTCTTGTTCTATGCTTGAACACACAATGTCTGGAGACATACGTACGCTGTCTGGAGAACCCACGAATCAGCCAAGCACAGATCCATGGCCCAGAGAGACATGGCTTTTTCCATGTGATCTGTACCGATCTTCCAGGGAATTCAGAAAGATGAGGGCAAAATGTAGAGCTTGGGACCTTCACATTGTGTTCTGACCTTTCCAGCAGTATACTGAGCCCATAAACTGATTTGTTTCGCTCAGCGGTTCTCTGCTTTTTTGAAACGGATGGAGTGAAAAAGGCTCCATCTATTTCTTACCTCCTTTCCAAAGACCAATCTGTATCCCAACAACAGACATTTTCTTTATTTATAGATGCAAATAAAGCACAGGAAAAATAAACATCACATGGGAAGACACACAGATATACAAGTGCTGAGAACATATGTTAACAAATAGACATCGAAAACCGTTTTTCAATGGTAGTGTGTGATGAGGAAAAGTGCTTAGATATCAAAGGGATGTGCATGGCAGAGTCACTAATGTATTGAACACGAATTCAATATGCATTACAGTTCACCGGTGTAAACAGCATTAGAGCAGGGAAAGTTAAGAAGAAAATTAAGGGAAATATGGTTTTGGGGGCATTTATATTCTTCACTACAGGCTTTTGGTCCCTTGGGGTGTTCTGACCCTAGTTTTTGTTGTGTAGAAGATGAAACAAATATGTATAGCTGGAAACCAACATAAGAACTAAATCCATCTGGGGGTATCATCTCACTAATATGTTAATTGAATGCACAGTCATCTTGCTCCAAGCTATTTTGAGATAGTTCTCTTTCTCTTGACCTTTTAGATGAGGTCTACAGTTACTTCTACCTTTCTTTTTGTTCTGAAAATAAGTGCAGAAATGGTAGCAGTGAGTATCCTGATCCAGTAAGTTCACCATGACTTTGGAGACAGGCTTCTGAAGTGAACAAGTGGAGATGGCCCTGAGTGCGCACAAGCCCCAGACTATTTCGTTTTTGGTGACACTCAATATCCCACTGGAGCTATACAGTAGAGGATATTTCTGTAACCAATGACATATATTTCTTTTTGGTTTATTCACTTTTATGTCATGAGGGGAATAAAGATCGACACAACTACAATGTCTATTTAGGCATTTATTTCAGTTCTCTCTGCCCTGCACCTTGTATTAACATGTAAGCTTCTGCAAAGACTGCTACAGTGAAATGAATCATCCCACGAAGTCACTGATTAGAGAAAATTCGTCTCAGGTTCAGTGAGTCATCAGCTCTGCACATTATGTTTTTCAGACTTTTTCACAATATCTAGAAAATTCTGAGAACAAGAAGAGTAACATTTCGTAGACTGGAAAAAGTCACTTGAAGGGAATAAACAAAAACAGCTTGAGCAAATAATTTTCTTTGTTAATGGCTAAAGGAGTTCTTTAGGATTAAAAAAACTTAGTACCTTGAATTGAAGTGAGCAAATTAGAAAAAAGATACAATTTTCTAATGAAGGAATATTCTTCTAATTAAGATTTATATCAGATGACATGTGTTTACACACTTGTATTTGTATATGCAAAAAACAAATATGCACAAACAGGACTATCTGTTATCTGAGCCCCTGAATAATATTAAAGCAGTTATCCTCTCAATTCTTCTTTGATAATGGTAAATGTTTTATTATTGTACTAAAAACGAGAGCTGAAAGAGGCAAACATATCCTTGAAAATTTTGGTTTATCACAAAAAGAAGTGTATGGCAGATAAGAATTCAGAAACAAACCAACAGCATCTAACGCCACAAACCGCACCATTTTTGCTCTGCTTAATGGATCTGAATGTCAAAATTTCTCACAAAGCCTAATTAATGTCACTTGCCCTTTATAAATGCATGACAAACCCATGTAGATATGGAATATTTGTTTTCCAAAGTTTCATTGTGAATCAATGATAGAAGCAGGGAATCAATCCAGAACTTTTAAGTCCATCTCATTTTCTTGCACCAATGAAGCTTCTGACTCTGCTTTTATGCCCTTTAAACTGTATCTGAAGTTTTAATAATTTATATGAAATGAACTGGATAAGTGACTTCAAATAACAGTCTCTAGCCTTTCCAAAATTAATTGACTAAATTGCTTTTATAGTCAGCTGACAGTCGCTCCTGTCTTTTCTGTACTGTCCAGATAGAAATGGGAAGAAAAGACCCATATGTATTAGAACATAGCCAAGAGTTAAAGTGAGTCTGATATGAAAATTATACCATTTCCTCTTGGAAAATCTATCCAACAATTTCTAGTAATTTGAAGATCTACATCTTTTTGCGTAAACAAAGGTTAAATAAGGTTAAAACTTTATTAGCTGGGCTGTATTTCTACTGTAGTAGACTCTTCAAAATACCTAGCATACAGTCTTGACCTTGGAAGAGACTGAGAATGCAAGTGCTGTCAGTGGTACTGACAGTACAGTACTTATATGAAACTGAGTCAGCATCAAAAATGTCAGCAGAACATTTTCTGTTTTAAATTAATTCCCTCAACATTTTCATTGGAAATGTGTGTACATTTCAACATTAGGCTGCCAAAGTTAAGGAATTCTCAGCTCTGCACAGATGATTGCACTGTGTGGTTAACCACTTCACTGCATCTCTAGAGCACTGCATAAAGCAGCAGAGCAGCCACCTTTTCACAGAAGTAGGACCCTCAGAGTTCCAATGAACCAAAGATAAAAATACTCCGAAGTACTCCTGAAGGGATGTTAGTCAGAAGATGGTGCTATTATAACAGAACTTCTAAGGCAGCTGAGTCTCTATGGGAAAACGCAAGAGAAAGTAAACCCCAAGTGTAAATTAAAAGCTGATTTCAGTGCGAGCTGATGCTCTGCATGTCACTGAATACACCTCAGAAATGTACTCACTAGGACACCCTTTAATTGTACACCTTGGCTTGCCTGCATCAAAGGGGAAATGCACAGGAAAACACACTTTAAATTGCCATTCACAAACTTCTGCACACCCATTTGGATCTTAGCTCATTTCAGCAACCCTCAAATGATCAAAAACATTTTTATGTATTTCTACACCACATAGTATAATTCCATGTCAATATATAGGTTCTGACTGATTTGCTGCTGGCATTGCAAACAACTTCGAAACAGGCAGTAATACAATTTCATGGCCTCTGGAGCATTATTAGCTCAAATATCTACATAGAACCACTGTTTTTTGTCATATAGAAATAGCTCTGAGAAAAAGCTGATGTTGGTGGGAAAATGAAGAAACAAACATAATTACTAAAACATCTGGTTGCAAGTAAATTAGTATGGTAATTACCTACACAACAAATGGCTGATTAGAAATGCATGAAATTAGAGCAGTCCACAGGAAAGCTAATTGTAATAATTGATATGATGACTGATATGGATTCTGTAGTCTTCAGGCAATCATGAGAACTAGATTATAGAGAAAAAGGCAGAACCACTAAGTAGAAAAGACCACAGATGCATTTTACTGTCTGACAGAGATCTCTTCCTTGCTAGAAAGGCCATAGTGCTGTTCTTAATATCTAGAATGTGATGAATGTACATGTACATAAAGAAGACCAAACTGGGGACAGGTGTTCTCATCATGACGCAAATATGTCAATGGGAGAGGTTACCATTCCTGGCTGCACTCCAGTGCCCCTCTGAAGAACATTACTGTATCGAGTAAGCTTCTAGTGGAACAATCTGTTAAAAAAATTGCAAAAATCACATCTGTGAGACGAAACAGCTTGATAGCCTGGCATTGCTTGAAAGTTCAAGCCGACTGCTCTCCTAAAAGGCTGATAGGCCTTAGTGTTTAGAGTCAGGGCAGTGCCATGTAACTAATAACTGTAAGGAGAATTATATAAAAGCTTTGTATTATGCTTAGTTAGCTAATTAAAACAATTCACATATGTACATTTCACCTGATTTCTGCCTTAACAATTATTATTCAGCTCATTTCTTACAGCTTTTTTCAACAGAAAAGGTCAGCTAAGGGAAAAGATTCAAAGGAATGAGAGGGAAACCTTGTAGGAAATATTTTGCAATTAGCTATTCTTAGCTATTATTAGTTACATATCTATTCTAGAGTAAATCCTGAGGAACACTGCTGCTTCTACTGCAGCGTGTATTTACATCATGGGAAAAACTACGAGAATGGGAAAAGAGACAGTCAGTGGAAATGGGGTGTAACATGATTGAAGAGAGGGGTCAAATTCTTTCCTGCCAAAAATGAGCAAACCTCTGTGAAAATGTCAGTGAAGCTTCACTCAGAAATGTCAAGAGAAATTTTAGCCAGAGGGGGAATTTCACAATGAATATGTTTCTGGTTTTGAAATAGAGCCATATCTTTGAGCACTTTTATGATTAAATGCAAGCATTTTCAGTGGGCTCTACTGTGCACCATTCTACAAGACACTTCTGTTTCCTTGCTGGACAGCCCCAGTGTCTGCACTGTGTTAGAGAAGGGAACCCTGCAGCTTCCAGGCTCCTTTCCACAAATGTGGGCTGCTGGCTCCTCACCGAGTATATCAGTGCCCTGCAGCCACAGCCCCTGCCAGGCTGATGGGGTTTCTGCCAGGTGTCAACACAGTCCTGGCTTCTCTGCGCCAACGGCCACTTCTACAGCACTGCTGTGAGCTCTGCAGACCTCCAATAATCTTTTAAAAAACTTTTTAATAATTGCTTTCGTGATTGTTTTTAAAACTTCTAATTAAAGTTTGGGAACTTCCACATTCAGTTCAATTCTGAAGCATGAAATTCATTTCCCGTAATTTTAAGTTGCCTTCAAAACCTACCGCATTTTGTTGTAGATGACTGAGAGGAAACAGTGAAAATATAAGGCCTTACTTATAAGGAGAAGAAATCTGAGTGTTAAGGAGTTAATTGTGTTCTGGCATGAATAACATTCTCATTACCTCACTGTCCAATATGGGTAAACAGAAAGAATCAGAAATATGTTTACGAGTATTTTAAGGGCACTGTTAATTTTGATAGGTTTTGTATGTACACTGATATATCTGAGAATATTGGTCTGGTCCTTGGATACATGTCCTGAGGTACACAATGTAGGTCCTACTAATTAGAAACTCTTACATTTTGACTAAATGTCAAAACATGAAATGTAATCAGGCTCAGTTGTTTGCTAAAAACTGTTTCCTTTACGGGGAATAGAAGTAGATATATTAATTCCATTTTCAAAGAGGAAACCAATTAGGGAGTTTTATTTCTTGCTAAATGCACAAATCCTTTTCACAGACAGGTTTCATGGAACCCTATGCACTTGCCTACATACTTTCATCCACAAGAATTCATACCAAGAAAGCAAACCAAGAAAAATCCAAATGCATGCAAAAATGAAAGAAAAAGTAAGCAAAAAGATTTCTCCAAGATTCACATCCCAGTTAAACAAGTAACTGACTTGGCAGGTCTTGTCTTTGTTCTGTCCCTGCAGCACAGTCTAGGAAAGAGCACTCCCGGTGGGAGCTGTTAGCCTTGAATAATAAAACAGATAACATGCAGAGAAGGCTGAAAAGAGCCATTGCAGAGGTTAAGGGAGAAACACTAATTTTGGAAAGGAATCCCAGTGGTGGATGTAAAATTTGCCCAAATAAAAGGGAACACACGTTCTTGTGGCAGAACAGCTCAGCAACCAAGAAAATAACCAGGCATGAAAAGCTTTATTTTCCAATTAGATCAGTTTAGGGAGTTTGATATATGTGCTGTGTTCCTCCACCATGTCTTGTCCAACTTTTGGTCTCTCTGCAGTTGAGTAGCTCCAGGTTCAACCCTGCACTTCTCCTTTGTCAAAGAATTTATGGGGGCAGAGATGCCAGAAAGATCCCCCACAAAGTTTTCTCCTTACAATTTAGTCAAAGACCTTTCTCATTTTCACAAGTGTTTCTGCTCATGAGTCAGCTGGAAACCCAGAGGAGACCAGGACAACTTTTACAGAGTTCTGCTCCCATATCTCTGCTTCAATATTATTCTCTGAGAGCTGTTCCCTAGAAAATACGTTGCTCTCACATCTCCAGCCAACATCTGGCCTGAGAACCCCTGCTACACAGATATGAACACAGTCTTAACGCATTGCTGAACTTCCCACTGAGGAGGAGGAAAACGTAAGAAAAGGGAGGGATGTAACACTGCCTTCAACTCTACTGGTGCAGATTTATGACACTGTTGAAAAGGTGCTCCAAGATCTGCTGCAAGATAACCTTTGTTGGTTCCCTAGAAGTAGCTTTTAAATACAGCCACTCCCATATTGGAAAGGTGTGGTCTACGTTCTGCACACAAATAACCACGAAAATAGAAAAATACTTTGTTAATACAAAGTATAGGTCCAGGTAACCCCTAAGACTGCCTACCTTTCCTTAAAGTTCTGAGCTGCATGGACAGAAGTGCCAAGTGTATGCATCACTCTCCAAGAGTGTGCAACATGGTTTAGAGCACTGGGACACTGGAGGTCTGGTTGTCTTCCCTATACTGCCTCTCATCTGCTCTTCTCTTTGTCAAGCCTGCCCACTTTTCTGAACATGTAAATTTTAGCAATACTAATAACACATACTTCTTTTGTATGTAACATCTGCTAAAGCAATGACAATATCCATTCATATTAGTAAGAATAATCAGCGGTGCCTATTGGAAGCAAAAACGTACAGGAAGAGAACAGAAAGCATTTAGCTGGAAATATAGCAGTTGGGGAAGTGTCTGTGTCATGTGTTGTAAATGTGGAAAACAGAATACAAAAGGCCCATTTAATTCACATGAGATTCACGACCCCTCATATACCACGTTTGGTGCTGATTTATTTGAATTAAGATGGCAAGAAAACCTCCTCTCACTGTTTTTTGTTGAATTTTTTTGTTTAGTTTTCTTTTGTTTTTAATCAAGCTCTTGCTTAAGCCCTGTGAGTAAGAATTCAGTAACACATTGTAAATCACATTTTGCAAGTTCTGTGACTTCAGATGAGATAGTAAAAGATAATTCTGTATAATTCACATGTGGCTGGTTTGCCATTCAGGCACCACATGTCAGATTCTCCCTCTACACAGCTGAATGTGTGAGTAAAAAAGCTGTAGAGACTGCAAATAACATAATTTTAAGGTCGTGGTTATTAGAATGCTTTGGTTATTGTTGAAACAATTCAGAGTCTTATGAGCACAAGCCTAAACCATTTTTTTAACAATCTTTGACTCAAATTCAATTTATCATGAAACTTTTCCAAAAGAGAAATTGACAAAAAAGCCCAAAAAACAACAACCAATGGAAACAAAACAGAAGAAAAACAGTCAGCAATCCAACCTTTCCCAAGTAAATGGTAGAGAAAATTATATTCCAAAAAAAAAAGCGTGACATCCCATCACGATAACAAAAGATTTGTCAAAGCTTCACATACCAAATGAACATCTGAGTAAAACTTTTTCAACAATGTAATGTTATTTTTAAGGTGTCAGGGATTGTCACTGACCACAGTTGCTCAAACGAGGTGTAAGCAGAGTCACTGTCCTAAACCTACTCTCTGGTCTTTGGAGAGAAATAGGTGAGTTGCAATCCAAAAAAGCAACTTCTCTATGTTGTCCCTAAAGAGAGTCTCAGTTAAGTTGTCTACAGCATAGGTGAAACTCACACTGCTCATAGATCTACCATTTACCAAAATGAGGCCCCAAATGATCTGACAATTGACTCACATCATAATGTAAAGACTAAATACTCTTCTATAGCTTTGCACATCCCAGTATGCAAAACAAACGTTTAACTGCACTCTCACGTGCAGCTAGAAAGGACTGGTTTCTTATTCCTAAAGATACCCAAGCTCATGGTGTGGCTCCATTTTCACTACCTACCTAACCCCTCACACAAATGCATATTTACCTAGACACAGCACTGCAGAAGGAAGAGTCATGGCATTGTTGGGGACATGTCTGAACAGCCTTTCGGATAGATACACAGTGGAATGAAGTATGATCATCTCTTTGCTTGAAGACATTGGCACCAATGACTCTCTGAGATCTCTCTAGCTGAGGTTTGCACTAATCTGATGTATTGCTATGTTGTCAGCTACCAGAGAGCTTTGAAACACTAATTCTGTACAGGGCTTCTTCTGGGTGTTTTTGGCTTTCAGCCCTTGAGGTTCCAGTTGTTAAGGATGTTGAAAGCTTAAACAGCTTGAAAGAGAACAAAGATCTTGTGTCCTAAATGATAATGGAATAGTCTTCATGACTAGAGAAATAGATCTAGCTACAGAAAAGGGTATATTTTCATGTAATTATGTACACATTGTATTAAAATGAGTGTGTATATATTATGCATAAATATATATAAAATAGCAGGTATTTGATAGGAGCAAGCAAAAGAACAAAAGGTCTTCTATTGGTAGGTACTACTGAAGAAGAGCTTACCTGAACAAGCTTACATGAAAACATGCATTTATTTACTTCTCCAGAGCATGCAGGATGTTTGGTGCCACTATCCTTCATTTCAAACAGAGGAATGACCGGTTATGAATTTATTGGGAATTTTAAAAACCATTTCTCCTCTCTAGTGTATTTTGAGTAGAGTACTAGCACTTGGAGACATGATTTGAAGGCATGATTTTTATTAGTAGTGTAGGTGGTTCACCATCTGCTGTTTAAGGAGCAACAAAATAAAAGTAATTTTGCAAACTGTCTGTACTAAAAATGAACTATAACAAAAGCTCTCCATAACCATTGGTGATCTGCCTTTTCTTTTAAAAGGATACATCAAGTCAGTGTCATTTTGTCATGTGTCTAAGAAGCAAAGTCACAGCAGAGGAAAATATTATTACAGGTTTATTATGTCTCAAAATATAGAAATATATTCCAACAGCATATTTTAAAGAATAATATAACAATAATCTTCAGTTTCTTAGTCTCAAAATGGTACATCATTATTTAAAAATATATTACTTAATGTACCCAAAATTTTGGATTCCATTTAGAATAAATTGAGTTCAAAAAAGCACATCCACCTACCCAATTTATACAAAAACCAGTAATTTTTTGGAAAAAAAACAGAGGAGTTTAACTTTTCTAAGAAGGTAATTCAGATGGAGACCTATTTTTCCTATACACTCTTGTGCATGAACTGCTACTAAATGTAGATATGTAGGTAATGTCAGTATAAAATACAGATTGGAGTGTAAAATGGTACTGTTCTATTAAGGGGAAAGAGTTCCCAAGGCTAAAATCAGAACTGCTAATTTTTTTTTTAATTGAGTGTATGCATAGAAAGGGTTTATGTATTACTCCGAGAGAAAGATAAATTAGTTTCTACAAAAACAACAGCTGCCTATTCACGTGCATACACACAGTCACACACACATGCTGATTTTATCAGTCTGTAATCATCTGAGTTTTCTGAGATATGTTTTAAATAACCGGAGAAGTCAGAGTTTACGTGAATAGACTGTCTAAGAAGAAACTTATAAATTCTATCTATTTTTTAGCAACTCTTTGAGAATGGTTTAAAGGAAGCATTTTTAATGAAGGCAGTTCATGATAAAAGCATATGTTATAATTAGCCATGAAATAGAGAGAAAAACTTTTCTATTTTCCCATTTTCATAACACTAAAATAAAGGGGTACCCAAAGACATTTAATGTAATTAACTCAAACATGTGTGTAGTGGTGGTGGGAATGGTAATCTGTAATTGGTTGTGTAATTCACAGCCAAAGGATTTAATTTGAGGCCAAAATTTAGTGGGATTAAAAAGTTATTCATATGGATTTAAGAACTATCAAAGTTGCAACAGTTATTAAGAGGAAAAATATCCCATATTGAGTCTCATTATTTAAACCAATCCCCACCTCATAGAAAAGCAGATGGGACTGAAAGTAGGCTGCACCTTCTTATGAAAGGTGTTTTTTGTCTTTTTCTGAAAACAGCCACCACTGGGGATAAGATTTTTGATTAAACAAGTGACAGCTCCTGCATCCCCTGTGCCTTCCCTTGCACACTCATAAAACACATCCAGAAGTGGGAGCTAAATAAAGCAAAGCACTTCTATACCCTGTATTCTGTATACTTTGTGTATATAGTAACTTGTGTATGTAATGGGAAGGCTTGTGTGGTTTTTTGTTTAATTTTGGCTTGTTTTACACTATTATAAAGATATCTGCCAGAGCAGTGTGGTAGATAACAAACTGATATTATTTGAGGTAAGAATGTTGTAGTTCAATTTTTAGTGTTAACTTGGAAAGTCATAGACAGAGGCAGGAGTCTGTCTACATGGGATTTCTGAAGCCTAGAGTCTTTTACGAACTCTGCAGCTCACAAGCCAAAAAGTAACATACTCCTCCAGTTACACTCATCTTGTTAAAGAAAATAGTTATAACAATTATGTGCAATTTTTTCACTTCTATTTTTTATCTGCTATTTATTTACTTAAGCACAGTTCAACATTTCACTTTTTCTAATGGAGCAGAACTTCTAAAAGAAAAAATATGTTTAGCCACACACTTTTGTTTCATTTTTTTCCTCCTGTTCCTTTTTCTAAATAAATACCTTGCCACAGTTTTCATTGGCACAATATGAGCAAATGCACTTTAGTTCCTCTAACAATACAAAGCAGTTACAGAAGTTCTGGAGTTTCTAGTTAAAAAAAATTCTATACAAAAAGGCTTTACTTCACAATATTGAAATGGGATAAAGCAGATTTTAGTATGGTCAATTGAAAAATTAATTTGTGAACTTCTACTGCATAGTGAGGTGACCCATTAAATAAACGGTTCTGAAATTTGCTCATACAAAAGAAACTATATACTTTTAAATAAATAAAAGCTACTATATACATTATACTGTACAATTAAATGAGAGATGACATGAAATGGAATAAATTTAGGCCTGCCTTTTCATCAGCAAGGCTCATATCTTGACTTTATTACAATTTTGAATAAAACCCTCTGCTTTAGATTATTTTTTTTTATTTTAGTGGCAGCCACATGAACGCACCACCATATTCCTGTATTTTTTTAAAATAACATTGGAACTGTCATCAAAGTAGAGCACGGAGATTGCGTTCAGTTTTGTTGGTGCACAGCATGGCTTTGGTACATGATCAGGGAACATCAAGTGAACCTGAAAGACAGATAAATACATAGCTCATATATCAAACAGAGAGGTACAAGGACAATGTCAGTGCAAAACATGTCTTTGCAATTCAGCGAGGGCTGTGGCCACAGATTTTCCTCGGTTAGCAACTTTAAAGCACAGCTTACCTCCAGCACATTTCTCTGATTTCAATTGTGCGGGCAGAGTTATACAATAGAAGCAGATGCAGGGATAAATGAAGAGAAGCAGCCAAGACAGAAAGTTGGTTTTCAGATGAAATTTAGAGAAGAATTGTAGTTAAGCAGCTGCTCAGGAAAACATTTAAGCATATTGTCCGTACCACCTTTGCTGAGGGCAGGGCATAATATGAAGCAAAGGCTCAAGCCCCAGGTCTCATCAGGACCCCAGCATGTGCTAAAACGCTTTCCTGTGTTGTGGGCTCAGTGTGGAGGAAATTCTATTGCAGACAGCAAAGGCTGTGCAGGCAAAGCCTCATAATGAAACTGTTTTAGCCTAATAAATGGTAAGATGTGGGGTCTCATGCAGTATGAGTGCATTTTAAGGTCTTATCTAGGTATCAGTGGATCCAATTCTACTTCCACTGAATTAAAAATCGGTTCATAAGGTGGGTGCCAGCTGGACAGAATGTTTGAGGAAGGGGCTGAAGCAGAGAAGTCTTTATGTTCACCAGGCTGAAATACATCAATGAAAGGTTAAAGAGAAAGAAAAGAGTTTTGAAAAGTGTCTCAGAACAAACAAGATCTAGTGGAAATAAAATGGGAGAAATACAAGTTCTTTGTACTTGAAAGAAGGTTGGATATAATATTCTACACATGCTGAAGACTTGGAAACTGGGGAGGCCAGAGAAGAGGGAGTTGTAATAGAGAGGGCAAGAGATTACTAAGGCATGGATGAAGACTTCAGCAGTAATAGGTTTCATTTGTATGTTAAGTCTTTGTAAATCTGTTAGAGCCATCTGTCTTGCAGTGATATAAAGCCAGAGCCTTTGCCAGACAACAGAGAACAGTCTATCAGGAAACGATTTTTACATAACAGTTACCATGAGGAGGTCTTTTGAAATGAGCAATAATAAATCCTGAAGTAGCAGTTTTGTAACAGTTTAGACACACATTTAAAAACTATTTAACAAATGAATAGCAAAGCACTGGAGAAAAAAATGATTGTGCCTCACCTAGGCAGATGTTTGTCCTGCCATAAATCCTGGTCCCACCAGCCCCTGCCACCCCTGATGGAAAATCTGTGGCCCCACAATACCCCCATGGAAGTGATGTCCACAGCATTTTCAAGAGTTTACCCCAAATTCAGTGCAAGCCAACCTGATGATCCACTGCTTTGCATGACCAGGAAGTCAGTGCTACCCCTGTGCCTGTTCTGAGGGTGATGGGAAGCAGGAGAGGAGAAGAAAGTTTATAGAGCTCATTAAATGCACCCTGTCTTTTATTTATATGCATCTGTATTGTCTGTTTGCCTGAGTTCAGTTGCAGAAAAACGAGAGAGAGAGAGAGAGTGAGGTACTGGCCCAGTGTTTCTCCTATTTCTTGTTACAAAAGAAAATAAAAAAGAATCAGTAAAGTTTGGAGGGGTACCAAGGAACAATCACTTCCCAGCCCAAAGAGTAGGCTTTTTCAGAATGGTGTAATCAGTATGGCTGGGAGATGACTGCATTTGGATTAGGGTGGAGTGTATGAATAATTGCTTCCCAAGCCATCCCCATGCGCACACCTTGTGTAAATCTGAATTTTGTATAATTTAAACCAGAAAGCATTCAACTACTGTTATCTCATCTAATTTATGTACAGCTAAAATTTAATTAGCCTCATGATTTTTTGGCTGCACAACTGAATGCATGTACAGTACATGCAGAGGGAGACACACAATTCCAAAAAGGCCATAAAAAGGGGGAAAAAAAAGTATCCAATTTAAAAAATAGGACACACTATACACATTTCTTAACAATGGGAAAATAACCATTTTTGGACAGGAAAGACACACAAGAGAAAGTAGCACTGGGCCAACTCTTATTTAGCAGTCCATAATTGCAGGAGGGAACTCTAACCTGGGGATCTCAGTGATATTGGCAACTTTTCTGGACAGTGTTTGCAAAATGCTAAACTACTGCTTTGCTGACCTACTTCTTTTCAGCTCAGGACTGCAGATATTCTGTTCTTCATTGTCTTCTAAGCACATTGCTCTATTCCTTGCCAACTGGCATTTTCCGTTCCCTTTCACCTGAACCCCTCAACACACTTCTACATATTTTCAGCCTGTGACATTTTCCCTTCTTTTTGTAAATCTTGCTGACTTGAATTCAAGTACAGAGGAATAATGTTGCATTGGTGACTGGCCTTGGAGAAGGTGAGTAAATGAAAAGTTGAATGGAAGGGAAAAGGTCTCAGCACATGCTGAGTTTTTAGAAATGTCCCTCTCATGTAGAAATACTTGGCAATTTTCACAAACAGAATTTGTTTTCTATCAGAAAGAAATCAAACTTGATTTTCATTTGTTTGCTTGTTTGGTTTTGGGTTGGTTTTTTTGGTGTGGGGTTTAAACTTGAGGAGGATGTTTGGGCTGGTATCCCAGATAGTAACCCCACTCATTTCTCAAGTGGGAAAGGTTTTTCAGGCCCAGACTTTTAATGTAAAAACAAAAGGAAAAGATCACTATCCCTGGACAACTCATCAGCATAATCTGATGGTCAGGATACCTTACCATTATCTGTTTAAATCAAAGGGCACCTTAAATTCATGTTTCTCTAATCGCAATTGAGTGCCTTGACCTTTCCAGAAACTAACTGGGGATGGCAGCCCTTTCCTGTTCTCATTTCACGCTGTCGCTCCCTCCTTGTGTGTTGTCTCTCATTCCTCTCCTTCTTAATCATTCTAATACCAGTGCTATTCAGAGCCAGTTCTTCAGCTGGCATAGGTGAAAAATCAGTTTTTGACCAGACTGAGCAGACTTTGGCCTCACAACACTACATTTAGTCATAGTCTAAAGGTCATGATTTCTGTAGCTGAACGCTGCTGGGGTAGAGGAGGCCTAGCCAGCTGCCTCAACTAAGATCATCTTTTTGGCTGCTCCAGCTGAGGCACAGGACTAACATAAGAATTAGCAGAGGCAGAAAGCTGGCTGCAAATCCTCTTTTACATGTACCAGGCAGAGCAACAGATCCAAACACACTTATTTTTAAATTGCATTTGTAAGCCAGGCATGACTGAACACAATTTCTTACATGCAAATGCATCTGTTTGCAAAGCTTCACATTAAATTACAGTGTAAGAATCTCTGCCAACAGTTGACAACAGAGGTCCACAGAGTGGCCAAGTGTCATCATTTCTGGAAGGTATAACATGTAGATGTTAACATTGAGCTTCAATAAGCTGCAAAAACTCTTGGAAGTAAGACCAGGGGCCCCTTTGGTTCCTGTCTACACAATTCTCCAGTAATATAACACAGTCTTCTCATGTGCTATTGCATTTGAAATGGAGGTGAAACCTACCACACAGGCCACTCTGAGCAGCTCATCCTCTCTCCAACAAAATCACTAAAGCAAGCTTTTGAAATGAGCTATGATTTACCCAGAAATAATCAAAATTCAGTAGTGGTAAACAGAAGAGTCAGACTGTGAGCAAACACACAACCAACTGCAGCATAGGCAACTATAACACAGCCAGAGGCATACCAGAGTCTGAACAATGGCATGGTTTGTTGCGTTCATGTGGGCATTGAGGGGAAAAGAACACTCTCCATCACAGTAAAATGCAGCGTAGCCCTCCGGTGCAATAATCCAATCCTAAAACAAGAACAAATAAATCCACTCATTACATTTTCTCACTCAGGGAATTTATAACTATATCAAACTAAGACTTGCTCAATGACAAAACAAACTTCAGAAGGTGGCATGTGAAATGAATAGGTTTTTTTAAAAAAAAGTACTTGCTTTGTTCATGCAAAATTGAGATGAAAATTAAATTAAACTGAAAAATCTGTACTGAATACAAACTAATGAGGCTATAAGGGAGATTAAAGATTAAAATATATTTGCAGAATACTTTTCCTTCCAGACTAAAAATCTTGAGAACTTCTTGGTGCAACAAAAGTAATTAAAATGCATTCTCTTCCTCCAGCATACTCAATACTATTAACAGTATTATTGCGTGAGGCTGAGGGTTGCTAGCGATTACCTGCTAGCATGTCAATGAATCATACATGTTCAGTATTTCAAGCAACACAGGATGGGCAAAAGACCACAAGAGGGAAAATATTTTAAAATGTTAATGAAAGCTGCTTAGTTTGCTGAATTACTCCTTTGCCAGGTAATGGAGGTGCTGCAGGAAGGGCAGAGAGGATAAAGTAGCTACTTCTTGGTATTTGTATCATTTTGGTTTTGTTTTTTTTTTTGTATCTTATTTCACTCCAGGTTTTACTGATCAAATATTGTACAGTGTAGGTCTGGCTTTCCAGCTGAAACTTCTAATTATTATAGTAGTTTTCGTGTTAAAAATAGATTTTCTTTTTTCTATGGCCACCTTGGCCACTATGGCCACTGATCTGAGAGCCTGGCACATCTTGGAGCATACCAGAATTTACTGTTTAAAAAAAAAAAACAAACTGTTGCTATCTGAAAAAAACCCCTGTAATCTAGAGACAATGGCTCACTTGTTCAGTGTCCTGAGTTCAATACCACAAGCCTGCTCTGTGGCCCTGGACAGGGTAATTATGCTTTGCAGGCTTGGGAAAACATCCTCTGCCTACTTCTTCAGGCTGCTGTGGGGATAAATATACTACAAAATATCAGACAGGATAATGAGGCCATATGAGAATCTGAGCTAGATACATAAAGGACGAGCTGTCACTAAAGAGGTAGCATACTTTTTCTCCTCATAGACTTGTTCTGCTTCTGGAGAGTTGTTTTAAAACAATTCAGAGAAATGTGAAATGCACAGACAGCCATCCCTGAGTTCTTACCTACATATGCAATAGTTATAGGTTGCTGGTGGCCCTCTTGTTATTTCTTTACAGAAAGTTCCTTGCTTTGTGGAAAAAACCCCTAGACGGATCTCTATTTTCTTTTCCCATAATGCACTGCCTTTGACTTCATGACCTTCTTCTGTAAGTACATTATTTTTTTGTTGCTATATGGCAGGATGAGTTTTCCTCAGAAATTATATAAAATTAGCTATGGTGTTGTAAAGATCACTGAGCAGTGATCCAAGATTTATTTCCCCAAGGACCCTTCCCCCGTGAAATCTCTAAGACCTGCAGCATACAGGACTGAACTAGGGAGGTTTAAATCTGAGCTAGTGAAAATTTAAAATGTTTCATTACTTGGTGTGGGGATTTTGGTTTCATTTACTGCAGATTCACTCATCTCTTGAGCAGTAGTTCAAATTTATCTTTATGCTAATGAATCCAAATCATAAAGCCACTAATGTATGCAATATCTTTGAGAGAAGAACTAAAAAAGGTAAAGTTATATTGATAGCAATACTGATAAGGATTTGTTACAATATGCATTTAGAGAATTTGTCTTCCATCATTGAAATACCAATTTCCATAAAGAAAACAGAGTGTAAATAATGGGAGACTTTAAAATAGATTGTCCCAGACTGAACGGATGGGAAAGAGCATTTATAATCTTACCTGCCATCCTAAGTCTCGGAAACTCACATAAAGTTCGTGTTTCTTACATGCTTGCTTTTGCTCGCTTGTGTTATAATCTACAGGAAGTAAATAACATTAATAAATTATTTGAAGCATTGCTAGAACTGACAAGCTTTACCTATTTTTGAGATCCTGACCAAGCAGTACAAAGGAAAGGAAAGCCATACTGTCATTTATATTCCTAGAGTTAGTTGTAAAGGCAATGTAAACCTGGAAATACAGAATCAGCCCAGCCAGACTGATACAATTTCTGTACACTGGCAAACTAATGCACACAGCATTAGGGGAAACAGGTTTACAAGATGTCTATTTGCTGGATAGCTGGGGAACACGTCTGATAATATCCACGCAGATAATCAAAGACGACAAGTGAGAGCCTGATCCAAAATATGGGGAAGTCATCTGTAGATTGGCACACTTTTAATTGCTAGGTAAAGAAAACAGCCCTATTCAAAAGATTAATTAACAATAAAAAATGTCCTGAAAAGGGAATTTCCAAAAGTCTCTTAGTTAAACATGGAGTAGCACATTTTATACTTCTTAATTTTTAATATTTTCTGGAAATATTCACCACTTGATGATCTTTAGTTGGTAATATTAATGTAAACAACAAGACTAACAGGTGCTTTTTAAAGGACTGAAAGCTCACTGTCAGAGGTGTGTCAGGATAGGAGGACACAGAGGACTTTTCACACATGCTTCTCCATGACAACCTTACTCCTGGAGAAATTCTAGCACTTGTTCCTTACTGCTCCTAAGTAACAGGAAAGGAAGGGAACAGGGTCATGCCTCCATCACGTTAGCCCCTGAAGTCAGTTTATAGAGCTATTCATGTGATGCCATAAGTGAGGCATGTGACAGAGCAGGGAGTACAGGCTGTCTCCTCCATTGCCAATTCAAGAATACTTGAGGTGACTTTTTTGAACCAAAATAACCATTCTGGGGAAAAAAAGTTCACAAAAAAATTGACAACAACAAGAAAAAGGAAACAAACAAACAAAACTCCACAAAACCCAAACACGGAAGACATGGAAAAAGAAACAAATCTTTCCGTTTCAGGAAAAGAATTTTTTTATGAACATTTATTTTCAACATTATAAGACTTGAGACTGAAATGGGAAGGTCTCTGCAAAATTTCAGGATAATTAAGAGAGAAACTCCTTTTTCACATAAAATGAAAGGAACTTCTACAGTCTATGAACTAATCTGTGTAGTTCATCACTATCCTTGAAGAAAACTCTTCCACATATATGGCCTAGAGGAGTTTTTCTGCAAATTTTCCAGGTGCTTCTTGTCAGCCATCCTGACCTCTGCTACCATTGCTTCTCTGGGCTCTCTTCAGCTTCTCTGTGTTTTTCCAAACATGTGATGGTCACAACCAAACACAGTGTGAGATAAAGTAAAATAGTTATTTCATATTATTTCAGGCTTATTTTCTAGTAGTATAACCCAGAATAGGAGCTTTGCAGCAAAGCCACACTGTCAAGTGATCAGCTTCCAAACTTTTTTTTATATATTCCCATCTCATCAGCCTTAGGAGTCTGTTGTAGTTATATAAATCAATGAATTAAGAGCAGATTGGGGATGAGGATGTTGATGAGAACTGCAGCATGATGGGGCTGCAGCAACCATGGTAGAGTAGAGTTATGGTTCTGGGGGATGATGTCAACAATGGCATTGCAACCCATTGCAAGTCAAGCAAGCATGGCACAAATCCACTGTGGCTGACTAGGAAAATCTTGACCACTCAAATTCAAAAAGGAAGCAAAAGTGATGTGTAATTGGGATGAACTACCCAGAAATAATATAAAAATATTGCCTGGGTATGCAGGGATGGATGTTAGGAAAGCTATGCTAAGCTTTCCTTTGTTAGTTAGCTAACTAAGCTAACTCTTAGTTGGAGTTGAAACATAAGGGATGTGAAAGTCAACAACATGCACTTCTATAGGTACATTCACAGTAAAAAGAAAACATAAGAAAAATACAGCTTTGTTATTCTGTAGAGAAAAGGACCTAGTGACAAGGACTCAGAACAGGCTAACATAGTCAATGACTTCTTTATCTTGTTTTTTACTGGCAAGATTTACCCTCAGGACTCCCAAGTCCCTGTTCCTAGTGGCTGAAGCTCTACCCACAGTAAAAGAGACAGAGTTAGGAAGCAGTTAAGCAATTTGAAGATGCATGAGCCCATGTGAGCAGAACAGATGAATTTCAGGGTGGGGAATGAGCTGACCAATGTTGCAAAGTCACTTCCTGCCATTTTTGAGCATTCGTACACTGAAAGACATTTCCGATGACTCAAAATGGAAAATGTCACACCCATCTTCAAGAAGGCCAATCAGCTTAACCTCAGTTTCTGGGAAGTCTGTGGAACAAATTCTCATGGAAACTGTCCAGGCACACAAGGAACAAGAAGGTGTTTTGGGAACAGCCAGCAGGAATTTACTAGTTCAAACTGTGCCTAACCAACCTGCCTGTTTTCTGTGATGATCTGACTAGCTTTGTGGGCTTTTGAAGAGCGCTGGGTGTTGTTCCCTTTGCTTTTAGGAAGGTTTTGGATATGGTCTCCCTTAGTATTCCTTGAGTCAAATTGGTCAAACCAATCAATAACTTTGATAGGCAAGAGTACTTTGATAGATAAGAATGTAATGGATGGAAACTTGGCTAGGCTGCTGGGTCCAAACAGCTGGGATCAGTGGTAGAAAGTCCACCTGGCAGCTGGTTACCAGGGAGGTCCCTAAAGGATCAGTGCTGGTATTAACATCTTTGTTAGTAACTTGGACAATAGAACAGAATCTATTCTCTGGAAGTTCGCAGAGGATATGAGATCTGGTAGGAGTGCTCAATCATCCAAATTACCAATAAAAGGTTGGACTGAACCAGATCCAGAAGAGACTCAACAAGATGTCATTCAAAATACACAGACAAATTTTTATCTTATTGGTAACATGCTCTTTGAATAGACTTTTTCTTTATTTTTTAAACAGGCTGTGTACCTACTTTCTATTGAATACACATGGGCCCAATATGACTCCCAAAACTGTGTCAAAAGCTGTCCACAAGTCAAGATATGTCCATTTGCAATACTAAATAAACATCAAGGATGTTAAGTTAGGCTTTCTAAGCTATAATACCTCAAATCCTCATAGTTTTAAAGACAAACACTGCATTCTTTCCTATGGTATTTTCCTAGCCCTTCAATGATACTAAAGGTTCTCCACATATAGCTGGTTATGTGTTGCCATCTCAGATACTCTCAGTTGTCCCAGAGCATGCAGGGTCAAAATATACACCCACACCCCATGGGAGTTCTGTGTCTTTTTAGAGTAGCAACTGGAAGCAAGGCAGGATGCCCTAAGACATCACAAGTTTTCAAAAATCTATATGCCTTTATTACAACCAAAATCCCTAAGTCATACCTTGTGCTGGGTTGTCTGTAATAATCTAGTGGGTTCTGAACACACTCTAGAAGTACGGTGAGGGTAGCTGAAAGTAAAGGAACTTAAAAAAAAATGGAGCTGTGTTCACTGATCATTCTTCACAAGGATTTATACATTCATTTTCACTAACATCAGTGCTCATACGAGGTTAATATTGAGCTTTTCTGTCTCAGCTATGAGCAGGAATTTAGAACTCATACATATAGAATACAAGTCACTTTGCAAAAAAAACGTGACTGAAAAATGAGGAAAAGATGCACGTGAGAAAGTGCAAATGGTTTTAGATAGCACACAAGCAGGCAAACAAATGAAAGCTGAAGATTGTGGTTTTGCCAGTTTTCTCTGCAGCGACATTTTCATATTCAAGAACATGAACAGAAGTTTCACTGCCAGGATGTAGCAGAAGTCCATTCAGTTAAAGGAGAAAATCTGAATGATATGTATGTAAGTCATCGCACAGATGTCGTCAGTGTTGTGATATTCCGAGCCATTTGAGTATAGGTTCAAGCAATGTGTGGTCACACCAGAACACCTGATAAAATGGCCTGCATGTACAGACTGTAAGCCATCTAACTCATCCACCTACAAAGAAAGTGAGACTCAGGAAAGTCTGTATTCCTTCCTTGAATTCTATCTTTCATGAAAGACAAATGTTGTGTGTAATATAACGTTTCATGTAAGTATCAAATGTGACATTTATAATAAGATCTGGTGCCAAGGATTCAATTTCACATACTGTAGCTTCCAGGCCCATATGCTTATTCTGTCAAGAATCAAAACCATAGGCTATTGTGATTGAGAAAACATTGTTCCTCAGCTACTCAGGGACTGCAGTTGGAATCTAAACCCCTACACAGCAGAAAGAGCTGTGGAAGGAGGGCAATAAAATATATGTATAAGAAATTTAATGAGATTTTTTTTTCCAGGGGAAATAAAGACATAAAAACATGCTTATACATACTATTACAAAGTACTATATTTTGAATTAGTTAGTGCGACACCACTTAACAACATACACGAAATGTAGCCTTAAGTATTGTTTTCTGGTTTTATCTCACTCCATATAAACAAAAATTATGTAGCAACATTTTTTAGTTTCCTGGTGTAAGTCACTATTCAGTATTTAAATGTGGATATTCTCTACTGCCCAATTACACTGTAACTCTTTTTAGACATCATTAAAAAATTAAAATTAGGCCAGCTTTTTTTTAGGGGAGAGCTATGTCATGCACTTTGTAAACAACCTGTCTGTTTTGGTTTGGGGTTTTAATTACTTTCTCTTTTATCTACAGTTTGACAAAAATAAAACTGGGTAAACAACAAAGTTCAATCCACTGTGCATAGCAGGCAGGCAGAGCCTGAGTGCTAAGCTGAATTCTGTCTGTCTTTGCACTGCGTTGAAGTCATCTTCCCTTGAAGTTCTTAGCAACTCAGGGATGATGACCCTAAGTCTGTCAACAATTTCCCAGGTGATTGTATAATAACCGATACATAAGATTTTATTTTCTTCATATTGTGATCGTGTATATGACAGAATCATAGAATGTTAGTTGGAAGTGACCTTACAGATCATCTAATTCCAACTCCCCTGCCAGGGACAGGAACTCCCCTGATTTTCCACAAGACCAACATAAAATATTCTATGATTTTATGAAAATTCATTAATAATTTCTAAAAAAGTCTCGTCCTTTGGAAGGGAATAGCTGAGTTGCCCAGTGGGGCCTTCCCTTTTGACATGCTGAGAACACAGTAAAGCTAATTGCTGAAATCCAAGAACTTAAAAAATAGGAAGGAAAAAAGAAGAAGGCAAAATACAAAAGGCAAGAGGCAAAGGAAAGATGACAAAAGGCAAGGGCAAAGTGAAACAGGAAAAAAAAAAAGATAAAGGAAAAAGGAAAGGGAAAAAAAGGAAGAGAAAATGAAGAAGAAAGAAGCAAGGAAAAAATGAAGAAAAGATTGTAGTAAAGTTGAGACTGATGTATAGAGAGAGAAATATCAGAAGTCTGTCACATATGAATGACAACATACCTATCTGGGTCTGGCTACATCACCTCTGGCTACGTAAGTGAGCATTTTTCACTGTCAGTGTCTGTCTTAGCTGCTGTAGATACAAGATCATGGAAGAAGCTTAGAAACAAAAAGGCCTACATCACACAATTATCTTTGCCCATCACTGTGTCAAGTGTCTTGCATCAAGAAGTGAATGAGAATTGAATACCATCTATTGACAGTCTTCCATGAGAAAGAGGATGGGCAAAATTCTTTGGATTTTTCCCCAAAAACTTTTGTGTTTAAATATGAAGAGATGAATTATGCTTTTGAAGTGCTGCTCATTACTGAAGCTGTAGAGAACTTGGACAATTATCCTTCTCCCACAAACCTGAAGGGATGCAGTATATCCCCCAGATCCTGGGGCTGGTGAAGAGAAGAAAAAGAGCATAGCAGAGCAGAGAGCCTCTGATAGCAGGCTCTCCACATGGAGGGACTATATTCTGAAAAGACTCAAAGATCAGAGAAATTAGAACATGTTCTCTTCTCTGTGTCTTTTTTGCACACTGGGAACATCTGGATAGAATCTGTACATTGCCTTTGTAGCCTTCAGCATGCTCATCCACAGCATTTGATGAGTATTGTTGCAATAGTTATTAAAAGTGTTCTGGATCAACTATAATGTGAAAAGTCCAGTGAGTGATCATTAATGACACCCAAATAAAAGAAGTTTGTTATTTGTGACATGGGAATTGTTGAGGCAAACTGCAAGGCAAGAGCATGGAAGCTGATTTGTCACAGTGCAGGAGCTACACCTCCAAGCAGTTCTGCTACAGAGGATATTGCTGTGTGAAGCTGTGGTCACTCATCTACCTTTGGCTTTGCCATCTTTTCTAGCCTGACTATATCTTGCTGCCTCCCTCTCCAGGCAGTGGCCAATGCCTCTGATTTTGATGAAATTGCATTTGCAATTGCTTCTTAACTTGATCTTGTTGTAAAAGCATGGTTTTCTTGAACTGCAATCTCTTTTGAAAGAAACCAGCCATGGATCAACATATGTAGGGATGTTCTCTATGCTTATGTAGACCTTAAAGAGATTAGGAGAAAATTTGTTTCATAATGCACATTTCATTAGAGATGTTCTGGTTTTTCTTGTTTTACAACAGGTCTGGAACACAACTGGATTCACAGACAAGGCTGAAAAGTGTTTTGAGACTTACAGACAGCTCTCCTTGAGGTAATTCTCATGTCAATGCAACTTGCCAGCATTTGATAAGGTTGTGTTTTTCCCAGGTTAAACCCGCCAGGAGCTTGTGTTCAGCTTTCCTGCTATAATCAACGAGAACTAAGAAATCTGTTCAATTCTCTTTTTTTTTGTGCACTAGATACATAAGATTCAATCTGAAAGCGTGATATTTATATTTAGGTATCTTGTGTGTATCATGTACTTAGATGATTTTCCCTTCACCCAAAATAATGTGATTCTCAAAATTAGCAGACTTTTTCCAGGGAATATGAAAAATTATTTAAATAATTTCTTTAACTTCATTAGCAATGCAGTAGTAGTTTTTAGTTGTTATGGTAAAATTACCCTTCTGCAAAAGATCTGGGAAAGGCTTTTGGATTGCATTAGAGTGGTCTCTAGCCTGCCTCTGTCAAGGTTCTGAGACAGATACAAGTCATGCATATTGCTCATAACACTTCTCCTCAAATAGATGAGTCCCACTCCCAGGCTAAATTCCTTCCACAAAATACTGATTTGCTTACTTGTAGACATCCATGGAGTTTAAGAACAGCACTTATATTAAGGTTTTGATATGCTGTTATTAAATCTGCCATGCTTCTAGAAAGATACACTTTCACACCCTTTTCCCTAAAAGTAGAAATGTTTGTTTAAAAGTGAGAATATTTAGAAAGTGACTTTGTGCCTTCAGCTGAAAGGATCTCTTCAGGAAAAATTGGAGCAAAATTTATTCCAGGCTCTAAAGAGATTAAGAACATTTTCATGTGCATTATTGTCAGTACCATTCAGGTAAAGGGACCAAATTCACTCCATAGAGGGATATATTGTATATTTACATCAGTACATGTCAGCTGATCTGAACTCCTAAACAGTTTACGATTTTTCAGATAGGTTAAGCTTTCTCACTTCCAGTATTGAGATTCTTGTGTTACATCTTGTCTTCTTCAGCTGGGAGGCAGTTTAACAAAAGTCTAAATGCTGTCCTTTGCTGAGGGTTCCTGGACAAGCAGTAGGGGTGCAATCCTTGTCTTTACCTTCTATGTTTTAGTTACACGTAGCAGAGATATCATCCAGCTGCGTACTGGGTAGGCCTAGTTTCAAGTTCAGACACAGCCTTTCCTAAGCTGCTTGGTCATTTCACCCTCCTGGGGCCCATGATACATGTAACTGATCTGACTTACAGAAGGTAGATCATGCCCTGGGCCAACATAACAAAAGAGGAGTGGGAACACAGTTTCTGACAGTTCAGCCAGTGAGCAGCATCTTTTTGAGCTGTTGTGACTGCATTGCATTTGAGCAGGTGCCCATAACTCCTATAAAAAAATGAGAAAATCATAGCTCCATCTTACCACCAGCACTTGGCATCCGAGAGGACTCCTGTTGACTACTGGATTTGTTGCGGTTCTGATTTTTCCTTTTATTGTTGGCTGCTCGGACAGAACGGAAAAGCACTTCACTTGCCTTGAAGAAGGCAACCATGAATGGTTGCTTTGACTGAGGCCCATGTCTTCCAACCAGGCCAGCAGATTTAACATTGATACTTCTACCTGTAAAGCAATGGAAATTGCAAGTTAAAAGGTGAACTTCTGCCCGTCCCAAAGCCACAGCAGCAATTCAACTGCTGACAGAATCATAGCAAGGAATTTGCTATAATCCTGAATTTACATAATTAGGAATCCTATCTGTATTTTGTTGAACAGAACTTAAAAAGACAAAAAGCTCAATCATTTGCAAAAGTTTCAACAGCTTTACAGGTACAATTTGTTACTGCATAAAATTGCAGTCTCTGTGTGCTATATATCTTATTCATTACACAGGCATTTTAATTCAGTCTCATGCTTATATCTATAGAACTGAAAAATAAATGAGCCCCATTAAAGTCTATTTTCTACAGAAGGGATAATGTAATGTGGTCTTCTAATTTTGAATCATTTCAGTGTGACCTGGAACCTTATATCCCCAAAGCAAATCAGTAGCAAATAATAGTGTAGATAATAAATATAATTCTCCTTTAAAAATAAATATTATGCAGTGTTACTCAAACTGATGTTCATTCACCGGTAAAGGTGGGAAGCTATTCAGTCTTTCAAGAGAAGAGAGTTTGAAATATGTACATTATTGACTCTGGTTCTGTTCCCAGGGGATGTGCATATTTCTTTAAAATAGTTGTTCAGCCAGGACTGTGTGGTAACCTCACTATATTATGTGGTCTAAACCTCACTGAAAGAAAGGAAAGCAAAACAAGTCACTGAAACTGCATCAGTGACATTTTAGCAAATAAACCCTTGCTCTTAACAGAATTTATTTTGGCAGCATAAACACTTTTGTGCGTACGTGTATTATGCAGAGCCCTTCAACCGTCAGAAAATGAGACAGTGTCATGTGAAGCTGTGCAGCTGTGCAGGGTGGGGGACACAGAGGTCCTTTAACCGGGAAGGTATGGGCACTGGCACCGTGCGTGCCAGGCAGCATCGGGGCGCCTCAGGGCTCTTCTAAACCCGCTGGAAAAGTTTGTTATGTGGGCAACGGAGGAGCATCTGCCTCGCAAACATATAATGCTGTTAACTCAATCACCCTGAAAAAGAAATTGCAAACAAGTATAGGAGTAAACCTTATAGAAATAAGCATATAGGTTTCCTTTTCAAACACAAACTTACAGTGGCTGCATGCCAGAGTCTATATTTCTTAAAAAAACTCTATCACTGGCGTAAATGAAAGAGGCAGTTTGATTTGTGGTTAAAGTAGTTTCCATTCTACTTCCACTGTAACAAATGTATTAATTCAGCTCAGACTTCCTCCTTCTGGCAGCCCTTTTGCAGTAAAAAGAGAAATTAGAAGTTCCAGCCAAATACCATACCTTGAACTGACCCACTTCAATACATAAACACTTTTACAACATGTTTATTCAGGTGTAGCACTTTAAATTGGTTTAAGATGTTTCCAGTGACAGAGAGCCCAGCAAAGGCAAGAGAAGAACTGAGAAAGTTAGCAGTTATGGAGCAGAGTAATTGGCAACATATTCTGAACAATTTTGATAATTACTTTTTTGACTGCAAGGGAAAATATATTTGTTGAAGCTTCTGATTTCATTTAAAATGCCTTTTTAGTATTGTGTTTCTATAATTCTTCTTTTCATGTGTTTGAGTTACTATTAAATAATTCAGTAACAATAATTTCTCTGTGTTCCAATCTTCTGTTGCAAGTCAGATATGAAAAACTGTACACGCTATTCTCTATTCATAACAACATGGACAAGCTAGCTTCTTACCACAAAGTTCCACATTTCCCTTCATTTCTAGAGGGAATATTTTTACTGTTTTTCTTTATTTTTCATTCCAATGACTTTCAGAATTTTAATTGTATCTGTAAAATATTAATGCTTTACTGGTGGACATTTTAAGATTACTATTAGATTTATATATTGAGAACTGTAAAGGTGTGTGAAGCTTTTCTGAATTTAAATCTAGGTTCCCTGAATTTACAATGGTGGATATTGTGTGTGAAGCAAAATATCCTTCAAACCAATGTGAACTCCCTTTAAAATAACTTTTAATATTATTAAGTTTCCTCTGGGTTTCCTTTAGACTTCAGCAATGAGATGGCTATTAAGATTCCACAAGTTAAGGCTTACTTGGTTATCCAGGGTATAGAGATATACTATAAAAAATTAATCCTGTAACCCACAGCCTTTTTACACACAGAAACAGCTTATGTGACTTTATTCCTTTATGTGCTTGATCTTCTAAGCAGCCAGCATAAGTTTTTAGGACTCATTTGTTCAATTCATAAATGGTATATGCACTGGATCTGCTCCTAGTGCAGAGGAAATCTTTTATTGACTTCTATGGGTTCATCGTTAAACTTTTCTCTCTCAGTTTATCATATACCTTAGCTTAACTGCAACTTTCAGAAGACAAAGCAATCAAAATATACACTGCCCTTGAGACGCTATAGTTCTTCTGAGGAGGATCTCTGAACTGTTTGGTTTGGAAATTCAAACTACATATGCTGTCTCCATTTTAGGTTGCTTCTTTTCAAAAGAAAGTTTGCATTTACAGAACTTCTATTATCCTTTATTTAAAAAAAAAGGAAAAAAAGAAAGGAAAAAAAAGTGTGTCTGTGGTATATTTTCCTTCAGTCTAAAAAGCATTGCCCTTTCTTGAACAGGAGGTATGTCAAAGTATTCTGCCTCTGAAAAGCATCAAGCTTTCTGCCATAGCAGTAGCTCCATTCTGTGTGCCTTGGTCTTGTTAGCTAGTCCTTAACTTGTCCGTAGTGTCAATTTCAGAATACATTAAGAAAAATTTAACTCTATCCTGAATTTCCCCTTGTAGCAAGAAGCATTCATGGGCTTCATTTTTGTAAGTAGTTTTAATCTATCATTTCTTGTAAACATTTAGAAAACTCTTGGCTTCAATGACAACTGACAATCCAGGTCTCTCAAGCATGAAGCTGCTCCATACTGTGGCATTAAAGCAAAACCTTCTAAAATCAGCTGGATGACTCAGGCTGACCTGCTTAACTACACTCGGAGCTTCAGCCAGATGAAACTCATAAAACCAAAAGAGCAAAGTTTGTCTTTCTGCTTCTCTTGGGCATCTCCGAACAAGAATTGAACTTGGTCAAGCATTCTGGAAAATGGGTTTTGTTTTATCCTTCCATCATATCTTTAATTCTGAAGATTTCAAAGATTGTCTTCAGATTTCAGAGGAAAAGAAGTTCAGGTAACCAGCTGTCTGCTTGTGCCTGCTCCATTGAACTTAGCCACTGCACTTGCCCCTGCACCTAAGAAAAAATCCCAAAAACATAATAGATGGATTTACACTATGTGGTGACAGTCCAGAGCCTTTGTATTCTTCACACACTGGCATGCATTTCTCAATACTGCTGTGACAATTAATTATCTCGTCTACATATTGGCAAGTATATTTGGAGACTAAGACTTATTTAAAGCATTATGTTTCAAATTTGCTGAACTCCTTAGTCCTTATTCATAGGATTCTGAGCCTTTGGCAAGATGTATTTGTTTGACTTGGCATTTAAACCTTTTTTTGGCTTTTATACTATTTGATAGTAAAGCGTCCTTAGCAGTCTGCATAAAATCTTGCATGGAAGTTCAGGTTTGACTGACTGAACTGAATGAATATTATTTGCCTTTTCACTTTTCCTCCCCTAATAATAAAGGAATCGCTGCTGCAAAAACAACTGTGAAATTCAGCTTACAAAAAGGTCCTATCTCAACAATCCTCACAATTTCGTGCTTTTTGGTTTTTTACCCATAAATTAGGAATAGCACTCAGGGTGATAACTGCAGAGCTATTTGCTGTGTCACTATGTCAGCTTTAGTGCTGTCACATGCACTCATTTCATACAATTCTTTTTGTGAACTGATCAAGTTCCATCTTAAAAGTTCATTTCCCCCCCAGCTGCTCCAAATGGAAATGCACAAGCCCTTCAAGTATTCAGTAACAATCTGTCTCGCAGTCTTGACCTGGAGACATATCCTTGTTTTCCATAACATTCAGAAAGCTGACTTTTTCTGAGATTGCCAGTGTGGATGCCAATGACAGTAGTAAGATTTGTGCCTTGGCTTTATCTCCTCAGACAGCATATATTTTAAGTAAAATATTGATCAGACACTAATTTTGCAAGAGCTTTCAGTCATTATGCATCCTAGCCAGATTTACACTGGCAACACAGCACAATGAGTAATTCCAAAATCCATTATTTTGTCCTGAGTCATCAGACTGCAGCAAACCACTCATTTTGTTATGAAAAACAAGAACTTATTTACTTTCAAAAGTGTTCAAGAAGCCACAAAACACATTTCACAGATTAACCACCACTGCTAGGTCACAGTAGTTATTTTGGTAATACTTGTACAGATTTGTACTTAGAAATGAAAAATTTAGTGATTCTGAGAACCCATTTCAACATGGTTTGCTGAAAAAAAATTAAAATTCCAATGCCATACCTATGGTTTGCTTCTTTTGGGGAGGAACATCTGAAATGAGGATTGGGAAAGGCCTTTTGAAGAAATATCCTGAGCATCCAAGGTCCAATAACATCTAATATTTGAGAAAAAAACTGCCCAGAGGCTCTGCATCTGAAAGCTCACACAGTAGTTTCAAAATTAGATAGAAAATTTGTGGTATTTCATGCCCAAAGAGTACTCTTGAGAGAAATGGGACTTGAAACAAAAGAACTGACATAGAGTTTGGCTATCTAAGCTTATTTTAAAAAAAGAGTAGAGAAAAGCTAATAACGCCAATGTGATGGTCCGTATATAACACATCCTCAACACTCCAAAGTACTTTTTACTCTCTCTGTTGTATCATCTGCATAAACTGTTGCACAAACTTTTCCTTTAGTGGACACATTTATCTATAACAACATAAAACACGCTTTTGACACAAGCTTTATGTGTTTTATTAACTCTTTTTCTCCCTGGAGGCTTTAAGGAATTCTGACAAACAGGAGGTCTTGGATGCTCTGCTCTGCCTTTCCTAGGCTTCACAGCTTTAGTCAAGACTAGATTCATCTTTTGTTCGTCAAATCTTACATTTAGTTTTTTTTATTCAGTTCATTTGAAGGAATTTTGGGTATCTTTTTGTGTTAATAAAGCTCTTGAAGAAAGCACTTGGGAACACGTAAGGAGCCCTGATATGCTGTATAATATGGCAGTACCATATACGATAACTCAAAAAATCAGATGTAATTATACAAAAAAATGCTCTGTAAGTACTTGATTTATCCTCTCAAGTTAATGCACTTAAACTGTGAGTGCCTTGTGGGAGTCCTGGGGCTTTTCTGCACCATTAAAAAATGTGTTCAGGAAGACAATAAAACAAGGAGAGATTAGATTAATTGGTCATCCACCAAAGAATAAAACGGATAAAAGCCTTCTGAATGGAATGGAACACAAATGCCATTATCTCTAAACTAATGGTGTTGAGAAGCAGATGTATCCTCCATCTGTCTGGGGAGCAGGGTGTGGGGGGATTTGCACAGCTGTACAGCCAGGACCAATGTGCACCAGCAGTGGTAGGAGAAGGGGCGGGAGCCCATTTCACTCCCCTCCTTGACCCTTGTGCTTAAAGCAAGTGTGCCCTAACTAACAAAGGGTGTGTTCACTTGCTCAAAGCAGACACAATGCGGGCCGTATTTGTGACCCAGCTGGAAACAATGGTTTCACCTATCTGAGCAAACTAAAGAGTGCTGGGACTGGATCATCTGCTCTGCTCAGGGTGGGAGTGTGCTCCTAGTGCATTTACATCCTGTGCCAGCTCCACCGCAGAGTCAACAGAACCTCAAGGCAGCACTGCATGGGACCTTTCTCATGGGGACAGCTGTCATGGGATCACTCTGTTTTGGAGACTGAGAGAGTCATCCCTCCAGCTTGTTTCACACCACAGTATTCCTGAGCATGTTTAATTTACTAGTGCAATTTTGGCCAAAGTCAGCTCTAAACCAGAAATGAATGTAGCTGTACTTAGGCAGTGCTTGAGCCCAAGCTAATAAAACCTGCTGAGGGGCAGGATGTATTAGCTCGGGTTCAGTGCTGTGCTAACATGGCTATATGGCTTCCAGATGGCTCAGAATTTAGTCAGAGCTATTGCCTGCCAAAGTCCATATATATATCAATACAAATACATATATCCCAAGTTCACCCACTACAAGGACAGTAATGAAGGTGAAATTGCTCCTCATACTTTAAATCTCTTGATGGATCTCGTATTTACAAGGCAAAGGTAACAACCCAGCTGCATCCTCCAGAGTACTTGATGGCTACCGTGGTCATGTAAGCGTGATGCCACGGTTGTCTGGGGGCAGCTGTGGGATAAACTGATGACATTTAGTGTGGTAATGGTAAGGCCAAAACAACGTCAAATACGCAGCAAAGTACATGAAGAGGCCAGGGTGCTGCCACAGGTTGTCATGACTTGAAAGCAAACCAGCCACTCCATGTGACACCAAGAATGTGGTCATGCTGCCTTTCTGAAGGCTTAGTTGGAGAAAGGGACCTTGGAAGATTCAGGCTAAAAGGAAGAGAGGCTAAAAAAGAGGGAGGGTGTTTTTTAGTTTCTTCCCCAACATCCCTGGAGAAGAACTACACCAATCCTTCACGCAGCCTGTAGGGTTAAGATCCAAACCCCCTTCCAGGGGACACACATCAGAGTGTACCCAAATTCATGCTGGAGGGAGAATTGGCCTTCCACAGGGTTCACTTGGATCAATGAACCTATTTTTTTCAAGTTTCCCTTTGCTCTGAGGAAAAAAAATATTTGAAGTAAGAGTCAGTAAGGGAACTGAGGGTTCCTGCCACCTGCCCACCTCAAACAGCAGGAAAGCCCAAAGAAACCTTCTGTGGGACTATGTGGTAACAGAAATCACCTTAATCTGCTTTGGTTTTTCAGAGTCACCACCAGTTTCTTCCCCTCTGGTGCGCGGGTAGATGGAAAATAACTGAGAGCTGCAATAATCTAATAAAAGGCACAGAACTACACGACTGTGGGGCTACTTGGGATGTTGTACTGAGAGCTGTGTATTTGGAATCCATTTTATTCTGTGGATCACCAGCAGTCATCATTGTACTCCCACTCCCATTTTCTGTAAACAACTCTGGGTTCTCCTCGGCAATGACAGAAACAAAAAAAGGATTACTCTTGTAGCTGTTTATACCCCTTCAGCAAAAGTGATGTTCTGACCACTGCTAACGTCCACTTATAAAAATGCTTAATGTTAATACAAAGATGCTGATTCATTAGAACATGTTTTAAGCCTTAGGAGACATATGGCATATATATGGGAAAAGCACTGCATGGAGCTTTTTGAATTGTTTATGCATCTGCATTGATTTCACGCTGCAATTCCTCCAACACCCATGCATCCATCAGCGTGAAAAAGATCACCTCTCGTTTGAATCACGACAGAGTTTTGGTGTCAAAAGGAGGGAATCAGCCAAAAGGGGATGCTGCAGAATGTTGAGGATACATTAAAAAAGAGAATCAAAAAAACCTGATCCTTAATTTACCACAGCCTCAGGGAAACAGTGCATTATATGTTGACAGCTTCCATATGTGTCATGCAAACCTTTATTCTTACTGTTCAAAATAAAATGTCCCATTAAGAGAAAAAGTCTACATTTCATGCTAAAATGAGACGTATGATACCAAATACTGTCCTAAAGAAAAAAGAAAACACATTCCAATGTCATGTGGCTTTTTGTACTTTTTCAGGGTTTTCAAATGAGGAAAAATATGAATTACAGCAACCAGACATTTTTCCAAAGTTTTTTTTTCACACTGCTATGTTAAATAGTTATAAACTTTTTTTATTCCTTATGTAGACATTATTATTATTTATGCACCGTCTACACAAGTAATTGCCTAAAATGTCTCTGATAGATAACTGTAAGAAAGATTACTTTTAATGGTAATGATAACAACATAGTAGCATATTGGAGTCTCAGCCACTATTGGCATCCCATATCAGCTGCATGACTAAATCTAAAAATTACTATGCATTTACAGATTGATTATCCAGAGCCCCAGTGTAGCACCTGAATAACTCAATCTGAGATCCTCCTACTTACTAGAATTCCATTTAGTTTAACGATCTGTTGCAATAGAAAGGTTAATGGATCAGGTCTTATCATAAATATCCCTCCAGTTATGGGGGCAGAAGTCCTATGCCTCCTGTAAACTCAGCTGACAGCTGGAGGCATGAAGAAATGTGCTTCAGACCTGCCCGGCCTGAAGTTCACTTGAGCCAAGGGAAGGTTTTTCAGTTGATTTGAACCAGTCCCTGAGCTCTCACAGAGAACTGGTTGGAGGGAAGGTGGGTGGGGTTCTCTGGGTTACGAACCGAGTCCGCTACATACTGAGTCGTATAAAAATTCATGTTCCATCTGTACACAAACGTGTCATTCAACTGCTGGTGTTTCTAATAGCTTCCAGAAGTAACAGCAACCCAATAAAAATAATCAAAGCCTTAAGAGCAAAATTGTAAGAGCATGAAAGGATGATTTTGCTCGTGCTAAGCTGAAGTGGTGTAGCACAGGTCTATCCTACAGTTTTGAAAACTTTAGTACCTAGAAGTGGACTCCTTGGACAAGTAAACTGAAAAAGGGAACAGAAAGTGAGGGAAAAGGCAAATTCCTTCTTCAGTCAAGCAACTGTATTAAGTCAAATAGGTAAGGTGCAAAAGGTAAAGCTGCTTGTGGCTTCAGAATTTAAAATTATCTATCACCTTTCTGATCTTGGGAGTAGGACAGGGGAAATATTCACGTGAGCTATTCTTTTACAATTTCTTCAGTGTATTAAGCTAGAGGTTTCCTTTTACCCATACAAACTTTCCTGTAGTTTAGCGAACGGATGTAATTTTGAGGCTAGAACCAACAAATTGCTGGTTGCAGGGTTTCTTAATGAATGCTTTTCATGGATATTTAATTTTCAACAATTTCTGTGTTCAAATCTCCTGGAAAAAAAAAAAAAAAAGGCAAGGATGGAGTTTATTCTGGAGCAGGAAATCTGGCCAGAAGCCAGCCCACCTAATTTGGATTCCTGACGGAGGTGTCACCTCCCCAGAATTGTAAGAGCTTTAAAATGGCCTCACTAAACTAGGCCGCCTAAGAGATGTACTCCCCATGCAGCCCAGGCTCAGGGGTGGTGCCTTTGAAGGCTAGTTGAAAGCAGCAACTTTGCATTGGTACCTCTCTTGTCCACTGACTGTCAAGGTAACATCAGATGAAATGGTCATGTGCTTTGGTGAAAACATGCCAGCTCTCCTTTTAAGCATCCTGCCTAAAGGACAGTTTCTGCATAACTCTCCAGCAGCCGGGGCACTTGCTGAAAAAGTATGAGATGCTTTGTTCACAGCCCAGCTGAGCCTGAGGGAGAATTTAGATCAAAACCAATGAGAAAATGTAGCCAGAACAAAGAAGAAAAAAATATTAATCCTTACACCAGGGTTTCTTCTGCTATTCATTAACATTATGTCAGCTAAGGTTTATATTAACTGGCATCGTAGATCCCTTGACCTCTGACATAAAAAGCTTTTTGACAAAAAGAGTTAAATCTGAGTTTGCTTGTAAAGTGGTATGGATTAAGTGAACCATCACAGAAAAAACAGTATGTAAGTCTCTTTTTATTAGTTTCTAAAGAAGTCTAAGTAAAGAACATGTATTCTAAAAATATTGTTTTGCATTGAGATGCATTTTCAAATTTAGTGAAGAGCATAACTATGAATAATGCAGTAGCCCAGTAAATTTGTACTAAAACCTCGCACAGCTCGGACTTCAGTTTTGATAGTGGTTTTTCTAATTTTCAGCTAACTAACATTTTCAAGATTTCAAATTTTTAACCCATTTCAAGAAAAAAAAGAATAAAATTTTTTCTTAATTTAAAGAAAAACAATTCCCACATTACCCTATTGTTAACCTTTCTCCAACACCAGTATCAACAGCTGCAATACCTTCTGAACAGTGCTGAGGTTATTTTTTAACTTTCTCCATGCTTCAGACCAGAAAGCTCTGCAAATCTGAGTTTCCTGAGTGTAATCATCAGTGGTAGAACATTAAAATGGAACTTAATTTCGTATGTAGGAGCTCTTATCCCGGACCCAATTTCACTTGATTCAGTTAGTTTTATAATTGACATATTCTACAGAATTAAAAATAATAGAAAGTTTGCAGACCCCAGCAACAGCAGGATAAGGTTTGTGCTATTTGCTTATAAACTCTCAGTGAATTGTCACCCGGTTAAGTTAAAAAGCACCCATCCAGAAAAGAGTCCTAGGGAGCTCTGACAAGAGCATAGATGGCATTATGATCTATAGCTTCGATCTTACCGTCCCCAGTTTCAGCGCAGAGTTGCAAGCCCAGGTTGTTCTGTGGATTAATCACCCAGTGATTGCTGGTCACAGTAACATCAAAGACAAACCAGCCCACATCAGAAGCTTGAGCCTTCCTTGTGTCTAACAGGAACAAGTCTGCATCCCTAAGTTAAAGAAAACAGAGAGTTAAAGCATTCAAATATTATTATTTTTGTCCCTAATTTTCTTGCTGACAATAACTTCTTGGAGTCCAAATTAATAATCCTTTGACATATCCTCATTATGACACAGTACAGTATGTGCTGTAGCTAACAAGTAGTTGTTAACTATAATACAGGTATTTCCCCTAAGAGGCCATTCTGAAGTGAGTTTCAGCATGAAAAAACTATAGCTCTGGAAAATCTGAAAAATACAGCTTCCTGATATAACAACATGAAATACATGATTGAGGCTGTGTATAAAAAATTCATCTTTCAACATTAGAATGTCTCAGGAAGATTAACTTTCATAAACCTTTCAGTGTAAAAGACAAAAAATGTCAAAATCACATTTCAATTTCAACTAAAACTCAGAGGCACAGCATTGCTAAAAAGATCTGTTGTTAATAACACATGACAGCAGCTGTATCCTATGACAAAACTTGAATAGATGGCAGTTCAGACCGTTTCCTATTACTACAGATGTTTAGAAAATAAGGCTCTATATCAAAGCAGAAATTAAATATCTATTCAATAATATAATTATTACATTTTAACCCATAGTTCCCTCATATATTTTCAAATTTGTTCCCATGAAATCTTCCAGTAATTCAGAAGGGCTGCTCAGGGGAGTTAGTATAATTGGGTTACAAAATTTTTTGCATGGGTCATTTATTTGTTCTGTTTTCACATATCTCCTGACACAATTGGTTCCAGATCATCATCTGTATTACAAATAATTTACTACAATGACTAGACTAAACCCAACATATTTAACTCTCATCAGTTTCATTTTACATGCTTCTACAAAGCAGCATGCACTATTAAAAACTGTTTTCACCATTTAACATTTTAAACCTAAATCTATAGTTGTAGAAACCTATTTCTTTTATGCCATAAATAGTAGTCAAAACAGTAAGATACAAGAAAAACGTTATATTCTAATTTTTTACTGTACAAGTCAGCTAAAGACAGACTTGGCTCAGATCCGGGAATCATACTGTTGCCTTACAGACAGAATGAATATATGCTTAAAGAGGAAAGACACACAGAAAGAGCAGGCTTTGTGTAAAAAACTGGATTTAAAATTGCTAGTGCTCTTGCCATGGTATTCTTACAGTGCTTAATCGCAATGACACCTTAGAAAGTTCCTGTCTTATCTAAAGACAGTAAACGCACCTCAAAGGTCTGACAGTGAAAAAAGCATCAAATGCACCTTTTGAAACTGTGGTTGCTAGACACTGAGGAAACTAAGACCAAATGACAAGCACATGTTTACTTACATGCGAGATATATCTGCAAAATCAGGTTAAAGAGTTCAGAAATTATAAAGGAAAATTATTAAAAGAAAAAAAAAAGGCATTGAAAGGGCTTTTATTCAAGTCACCGTTTTTCCTCCTGTTAAAGGATAATCTTTTGCTGGGCTCTTATCCCTTCCATTCTAGTAGAACTGTGCTAATGACCACACAAGGAGAAAACATAGATTCCCCCTCTGTAGCTAACATGAAGAAAATCTTACAATTCAAAAGAGCTTGACCTGCTCTGCTAGCACTGAAAAAATTAACAACGTACCACAAGCTCATAAATAGTACTCTCTGGAGTCTTAAATGCCATATTTTTTCTCTAATAAGTAGTTTTATCAGACCTTTAAACCTGAAAAGTCTAATTCTGACTGTAATAGTCTATGAGATGTTTATTTGGAAATACTTTTGCATCCCTCAGTAGATTTAATAGAAAACTGTAGAATTGTTTAGAATATAAAATACTACAATATCACAGTGATATAATTCCAAACTTGTCTTTTCTCCTCCTAAAATACATAATTGTTTTCTCATATAGAGTCTTTCCATGCCAAGTCCAGGACTGATACTGAATGTTCTCAAAAGTCAGGACACACAATGTTTCCCATGCCAAATCAGAACAAGGCACTACAAATGGTACAGTCCAGAAATTCCTATGAAGGACAAATTTTTCCTCAATGTGACTTTATTACTTTGTACTGCAGTAGAAACTCAAACTAAAGTGTCTTTGATATTGATATGTCAATTTTCTTGTTTGTCTTCCTGCAAGGATAGTGATCTGGCTAAGGGAATAGGCTTTAAAGAGACAGATTGCTCTTACTCATTAACTCGCAAATGAAACGAAAGTGAGTTCAGGATACCTACAGAAAAACAGAACTGACTCTTGAGAACACACAGTAGAACGGAGAAAATGCATCTGGACCAACAGCAATTATTTAGACCACATAACAGCATGTTACTACAGAAATTCAAAGTATTTGTTAGGGAAAAAAACAACTCCTTTCACAATTGATACAAACATTGGGTGAAAACCTGACCCCTGAGAAGGCAGCGGGAGCTCTGGGATCAGGGTTCCCCCTTTAGCTCATGTCATTCATTCAAACTACTCATCACATTTTGTGTCATTTTTAATTTTAAAATTATCCTTTATTCTGCAAAAAGAAAAAACCAATCGCACTTGAAATGAAAAACAGCTGCAAAATTTGGCTGTAATTTAAAAAAATATTTCTATTTAAAAAATAGCCCACAACACATAATAAAAAACCAAGGCATTATGTCATAAATAGCCTGAAATGTTACCATGAATACATTCAGGCAGAATACAGCTGATTGGCTTTGCCTTTACAAAGGCTGTTTAAGTTTAGTGATTTCAGTCTGGTCCCCAATGATCAGTTGTCTCCAGGAGAAATGCTACCACAGTCAAGAATTTCAGCAAAGAGGCTGCAGGCAGAACGTCTAAGAGGCTCCACATCTCCTGGGTCACTTAAGGAAGTAAAGGTGGAACAAACCATCTATGTGTTCCTTAAAACCCAGAACAGTTCTTGATCAGATCACATAATCATTACGGTGTAATAGGCCATCCCAATAACGCTGTTTTACCTCTCTCCTCATTCCAGAAACCTGCTTTTGTATCTTACTGCCACTTGAGGATTCCCTAATGTGGGAAGAGCCTTCAGAGTTTACTTAAATTAGTGGCTAGCTGCCACCAAATCATGAACTGAAAAAGATTTGGCATGTTGGACTATACTTTTGTCATGAGAAAAGACCTGGGTGGGAGAACATTGGCGGGGCTCCATAGGAAGTCAGGCTGCCATTTGCTGTGCTGTACATGCTTCCTTAGACCAAATAGAAAACTTCAATCCCAAAGACTGGAACTTCGGCAAACTCCAAGGTAATTAAAGACACACACCTCAGTAGCTGTGTTGCCATAGAGACAGCAAAGTGCCTGAGACTACAGCACAATCATTAGTATGCAACTTGGAAACCCTGAACCCTGATCACTCCTCGCCTGAAAGTATAGCAGGACTGTGTTGGGGATTGCAGAGTCCTGTCAGACACCCATGTTTCCTGTTCAAAGCAAAGAAAGGGGGAGGAGCAGTTTTGCTGTGGAATGTTACTAGTGGGATGTTACAGAATCATAGAATCACAGAATGGTTTGGGTTGGAAGGGACCATAGAGATCATCAAGTCCCAACCCCTTGCCATGGGCAGGGACACCTTACACTAGGACATGTGGCTCAAACCCCCACCCATCCGGGCTTTGAAAGCTTCCAGGAATGTGGCATTCACAACTTATGTGGGGGCAACGTGTTCCAGTGCCTCCCTATCTTCACAGTTCTCTCACTCTCCCATTCTGTAGTTGCAGCTTCTGAAAATTTTGTCTCTAAAACCTCATGTACATATGTAGGACAAACCTGAGGCGACAAAGTCAAGAAAAGCAAAAGTGAAGTCTGGGCCCCAAAGCAAAAGGTGAAGCTTTGCTGGGAAAAAAAAAAAAAATTCTTGGGAGCTTGTCTTGGGGTCTCTTCTGTCTGGACACAGCAAGGGGCTTGAGGAAAAATTTTCTTGTTTCTAATTCGAACAGTGAAGAGCTTGTGGTCTTCTCCTATCCTGTTCCACCGAGGCAGTTGCCTATAATATCTCTGTATATGGGCAGAAACTGTCAAAATCAACAATAGGAGGGAAACACTTATCCTACATCAAAGTTTCTGTAGTTACACCGGTGAAATCAAATGCATGGCATATCATTCCCTGCTCCTCCTTTCAGCATCATGCTTCCATTAGAGGACATGGGGCTTCTATAATTATAAATGCAAATATAAAGCATTTATAAATTTCCATTTATGCATTGAAAGAAATCAAAAGCATTGTTTAATGGCTTCACAGAGACAGCTGTCATTTGAACAAGTCAGATAATATTAACTGTGATTTTCATCAGTGGTAAACAGTTTTGCTTTCTCTAAAATAGAATACAAACCACCTACTGTGAAAATAATAAAAAACTAAAAAAGAAAACATTAAAAGGATTAGAAAAACTAACTTTTCCCATTAGTTCATGAAAAAAATCTGAGTTCTCAAGTGAAGAGCTTTCATCACCTTAGCCTTAACCCGTGCTCCTTAAAAAGATGTGTTTTGGTCCTTCCTGCTTCATTCTTTCCTCCAAGAAGTTTCTTTTAGAACCTATGTCAAAAGCTGAAGACAGATGTAAAAAAAAAAAAAAAAAAATCCTGCACTTTTTTCTTCATCCCAAAATTTACTAAGAAAGCGAAAGGTATTCTGGAAGGATGAGTGCTTTCCCTCCTGTTGATTCCATTGGCATAAAATGAACCCCTGTTTATACCCATAAATACTGTATAACTTGATGTTCAGGGATCTCACCTGGAGGGTACAAGCTCAAGGTTCTGTGGGCAGAAAAGAGATTTGAATTCTGGCCCAGCCTTCAAGCTAACTAGTGATGGGGCTTTTATTTGCTCCAGAATACTCCACAAGTTTAAGCTGACATTTTCTTTGGCTTTGCCAAACCTTCCTGGGATAGAAATGTTTTATCAGTTCCAAGATGAAGGCAAGTTTTTGTTTATCTTAAAACAGAATTTTTTCCCCCCCACTTTTCTGAGAAAAGACATAAACTAATTTAATTTCAATCCCCCCATTTTGGGTCTACGTAGCTTTTTCAGGACCATCTTGGAATTGACACTAGTTTTCAACCATAATTTTCAGGTATTTAGCTACTTTTCCTGGTGACTGAGGTCTTGTAGAGTCTTAGAAACATGTCATACACAGAGCTCTGCAAACACAAATTCAGGGATTTGCTCATGTGCAACATCATATGTGGCACTTAGGGAGGTGGTTTCATGGTGGATTTGGCATTGTTAGGTTTATGGTTGGACTCGATCACAAAGATATTTTCCAACCTAGATGATTCTGTGATTTGTTTTAATTTTCAGTTACGGTAAGCAGCATGTGTCAACTATGCACGTGTCATCTTAATGCTAGTGCCTGAGTTTATATTTCAATTGCATTCTGCAGAATTGTAAAACACAAGCAAAAAGCCATGCTTCTTCAAAAGTAATCAAAGTTAGACAATCTTTCTGCCTTTAAGGAGCTAAGTGAATCTTGGCTTGTAGTACCTCAGTGTCAGCAAATGGTGCATTTCCCAAATCCAGACACTTAGACTGTGCACAGGACTCCACCATTTGCTCACTGAGAATATGAACCCTCACCCACTCTGTGCATGGGCAGATTATTTGGTGAACTTGGACATAAACCTGGAATAAATCATATTTAAGATAAGTTTCATTCTTGTTCAGTGCTTGCTGTTGTTGTCTAAGAATTAATACTGCACAAGCCACAGTGGTAGCAATGATGCCTTGTCAGGTGCACGCTTATGATCAATTATTGCCTCCCTACTTAAGACAGGCAATTGGGATGGTATTCAACATGTGAGGAGTTCATGCCAAGAGGGTACCTGTTGGGATACTCCTTGATGATCTGATATATGCTAATCTGAATGGTTTCATTCTCAAAGCGGCTGTTGCTCCGATCTTTGTATATCCGGAATTCGGCTGCTGTCACTGCCTCTCCATGAGGGATCTGAGTAAGGTCAAAGCGAAATTCTTTGTAGTGCCTTCGGTGGTGGGAGAAGTCCTTGTCCCTTTCAACTGTGAGAAAAAGAACTCAGTGTAAAATAAAGACGTGAAACAAACGCCCATTTCCCATGATTAATGGAGCATTCCCTCTGTTTGGGGGTAAACAAACATGACAATATAAAACTGTGGAAATAATAAAACCACAAGCCCAGACATACTTCCAGTTAAAGGAAATTCCACCAGCCCAGTGTCTTCAGTTCAAAAGGAAAAAACCTCTGTGTCTTTTATATAAATTCCAGAAGCCAGAGTGGAAAGAATATCAAAAAAACTGAAAGGGGGCATGCTGTAAAGTAACTAGAAATATGGACAAACTAAAATCTGTGAAAGGATTTAGGACTTCAGTGTAGCCATAAGCACAGCAATAGCGATGTCAGAACTATAGATGACTTTGGAAAACACTAATTGCCACTAATAACCAGGCTGATGAGTGGAATGCAGCTCATTTCCGTTTAACATAATAAAAGTGGTACTAAAGCGCACTGCAACAACTGTATACTTAAGAAGCAGTTAAGTCATATGAATTAAAACAATTTGTACTCTAATGGCATGCACATCATCTTTCCAGTGGTCAGAAGACAGAACTGTGGGTCAAGGCCAAGTGGTTCTGGCATCCCAGCAGCATAGGAAGTACAATTCTGGCTTGAGAAGTCCCCTCAAACCTGTTCTGGGTGGGCAGGTGCAGCTCCTACTGCTTCTGACACTGCTGCAATTTAAAATAAAAAAGTAAACCTCATTATTGCCTAACTGAAGTTTCTACAGAATTTTAAGAGGAACAAACCAGAGGATTTTAATTTACAACTGGTTTGGGTCTAATTCCATTTTCTGCCACAGTTCTGACTCTGAGTTAGGAGCAACTTTTGCAATGGAATATATGTTCTGATGTGGCAACGGAAACTACAGGCCATAGTATTGGCTGGTGATCACCTTATGGGATTAATACTTCAGATTTTAAGGATGTGGAAAGGAAAATGATACATGGTTTCCACTTCCACAGAGTACAACTTATCATTGACCTATGAATAAGCTGTGTTCCGTGGGAAGACAGAATTTCTCTTCTCTGGAAAAGTTCTACCTGCCTCGTGACATAGGTGCTTTGTTTTACTGATGGTGGACAAAGTCTAAAACTCAGAGTTGGGATTTGGATTAGATAACCAACTAAATATTTATGGCTGCACCCAGCTTCACTAAACACTCCCTCCTGTAACCTCAGCTCTTTTATTGCATTGTAGTCCTCAGATCTGAGGGAGGAACAATGTCAATTCTGAAAAAGCACGCATTTGGATTACTAAATGCTACATGTATAAAAAATGTGTAAATTATTACAGTATTTATATTTACATGCTCATATATACATCCCTCCCAAACAATTTTTTACATACATAATATGTGTGTGTGTTTGCATGCATATGCATATAACTACATAATTTTATATATAAACCTGCATATCTGTATTAGTATAATGTATATGTTGTCTTACAAAATAGAAACACACTAAAAGGAAAAAAAAATCATTTTGGGCTTGCCATACAAGTGTACAGTTATGGACATATTGAAGTGAGAGCTATTGAAGAAAAAGCATTTAACATTATTTTCAGAGCAGTAGTTACGAGTTAAATCACCTGTGGTAATGTAGCTAGTCCTTTACAGTGTACTTCCCTGTCACCTTTTCAAAAATGCAAACTCTCCTTGTTTTCATTAACTTTATTTCTTTTTTATGTACAAATGTGTGTTGCCTTAAGAACCACCAAAAATAAAATACATAGGCTATAAGAACACTTTATCTTCAGTGAAAATGAACTTTCTCCTGGCTGACAAAAGGAAAATTGTCTGCTAACTGTGAGGTTTACTTGGCTCAAGCACATATTTAGCTTACATGGGTTTGATATCGAACACTATGTAGAAAAAGTAAAGCAGAAAAGCAGCAGAAGCATGTAAACTGGCTGCTCTGTACCTGAAGATGAATGGGCTGCTACTGAAGAGAAACAGGATACAGACTATTTAGCAGCTCCACTGCCCAGTCCTAAACTGTGAGATATATACAGGGATCTGACTTGAGGTTTGGGAGTTGTTTGCTTTTTTTTTTAAAATACCCATGTAAAGCCTTTCATTTCAGAGGAACTTGGCAGAGATTAGCATATGCAAAAGCACTGAGCCGGGAGGGTTTTTTCTAGTACAAAAAGTCTGCTGCAAGTTTCTGAGGTTATAACTGAGCATTTCAAAACTGTCATGGAACAGATATGTCAATAACCTTCAAATGAGAACGATATTTAGGACAGACTTAGTGTAGCAACCCTTTCTGCTGTCTCTGGATAGTATTTATTCAAAAAGTATTTACCAGCATGCATGGGTAACTAAACACCACTCACTATGAGTAAATATTGAATAATTAGACACTGAATAAAAGGCTTAAATGCTAGACACTGAATAAAAGGTTTAAATGCCACTACTCCTGGACTGATTGATTTTTATTTGGGTTTTAAGCTTCCTTTTGTCTAGTTTCTACCAAGTACTTTCTAATTAGTAACATCAGTTTGGAAACAGTAGTCGTCTCCCTATACATCATAGTTTGGACGGAAACCTCCACAATGCTGCTAATAGCATCAGTGGGGATCTCTCAGGACCACTCACAACTGCTGAAAGAATACTGATACCCACTTTCTGATGGGCCTCAAATTAATTGTTACAACTCAGACAGATAGTACTTATCTGTGTTTCCATGTATATACCCACAGAAGACGCAGCACTGTCACCTGAAAGGGACACGAGTTCAACATTTCTTTGGTTCGAGACAGCATTCACAGGCAGGCCAGGACTTTGGAGTAGCAAGCCAGAATCTCTAACTGCAAATTCATGTCAGCCAATATACAAAGCAAAAAAAAAAAAAATAAATAAATTGTGTACAAATGTACACAAGTTAAAATCTTGCAGTATATAGCAGACTGCAAAAAAAAGTGGTGATGGTGATGTTGCAATCGTGACCAATGGTTAGAGTGGTAGCCAAGTTAAAAAAAGTAAAATATTATTTAATGATATTGAATATTTTAATACTGAAAATAATACACAAATCTTGATCCCTTCTGCATCTTATAAATGCCTTGTCAGGCAAGACTGTGAGTGCTCAGCAGGGTATCTCTCAGATCCTTTGTCCTGCTGAAATGGCATGAAGTGTAGGGAGGCACCATGTCTCAAATATTTTTATTTCACAGGCAAGAGCTTTTCAACACTGGCAGCCTGAAAAACATAGGTTAAGATTTTCAAATATTCGGTCTTTTCAGAGTGTTCTCATTCCAGCCCTGCTCAGTACATCTGCCAAAATCCATTTCTGTGGGATGGATCACAGCATCTAAAAACCAGTTGACCAGAAAATCAGTAAGTATTTTTTTAATCATTGGAGGAATATAATTTTTCTAAGTAAAAAGTAAGTAGAATATTAGGGTCAATGCTGATTACAAAAAAATTCTTCCTTTGCTCTCATTGGTCAGGATTCTTAGCATTAACTTTTTAAAATTGTATTTTTATACTACCTGAAACTAATACATGCAGCACTATGGTTACATCAGACAAATCATGGCTCAGGGAAACACCTGTGTGTAAGATGGGAAAGAATGGTATTTTCCACCCATGTGGCAAACTGATGAAACATTCACACTATCAACACTAAGTCCAACTCTAAGAGGAACAAAATCAAATTTACATTAAAAAGGTATTTTGGAAAAGGGGTCTTCTTTTACACCAAGAGAAAATATCATGCACTGATTTTCATTAGCAAAACTAATTATTTTATGGGGAAAAAAATAACAACTAAAAAACACCGAAAGCACTTCTATGGACAGACTGTATAACTAGTAATCATTATTTTAGAAGTTCAGCTATAAATACCTGATTATGTTGACCGAGCTTAAAAAGTATCAAAACTGCTAGCAATGAGTTTAGGTCATAGTGCATGAGAGACCATTAGATGTGCTCTTTCCTTAGCAATTAGCTCCACACTGATATGTGCTTCACTTTTCCTGAAGATGCTGGTGTGTGGCTATGACACATAGGTGAAGTGAAAGCTGCTTTGGCAAACGGGTAACAAACCAAAGATATGCTGAAAGATACGTTGCAATATGCTGATTTTACAATATAAGATCCCAGGGTCCCAACCGGATTAACAAACAGTGAAGCCTCACTAATCAAATTAATGTCACTTTTTAACTACTAAATATATGTGCCAAGGCAGAACGGAGGGTCTTACAGACCTGTGTAGATATAAAGGGTCATTTACACTAATCTCACTGAATTTCACTGTTTGACTCGAAATTCTTTGTATAAGTACTAAGTAAACCAGTCAGTTTTAATCACTCCAAGGTGATAAAGTTTACAGTAAGCTGATACACTACAAACGACACTCATTTACATCTTGAATATAATGAAATGATAGTTTATCTACAGTGAACACTTGTGGTTATCAGACCTAAACAGGTCAAAGGTTCCAGGCATTTTCTCCTGAAATTACTCAGTCCTGCCTCTAATGACTGATAATTGAAAGCAGAGTCTGGAAATATCAAATGTGGTAGGTGACAGATAAGCAACAGATTAATGCAAGTACTCTGTTACAGGACACTGAAAGGTCAGAGGCCCTAGGAATTAGCTATTGTGCTACTGTGAAAAGACAGACATCAAATAGCTGTTTACCTTATTCCTGCTCTTCTCTCTCTCATTCAAATTCTAGTATCATGGATGAGACTGTTTAAAGTGACTCACCTTTTCTAAACTAAGGCAACAAATGTTTTGTAGGGTGCGTGGAAAGGAGAAAAGGGATTCTAGAAAAGCATACAGTGTTTAAAAGACCTGCCAAAATAAAACACCTATGCTAGGTGTAAATATTTTAATGAAATGCATCTGAGAGAAGTTGAGGACATTCATCAGAATGTCATTCTCAGTTGAAGAGACCAGATTACTGATTATAAAATATGTATTTTTATATTTTTAAGCTTTGTAACTTTTTTTAGCTCGTAGAAAATGAATATCAACTTTAGAAAATCAGTTTATCCCGGCAGGCATACCTTTCATCTTTTCACCCTGAAGTCCTAAAAATGTAAAATCTAGTCAATATTGAGGTAAGTGGCAGCCATTTCATTCTGCTCATTGGCCATTGAATGAGGACTACAGCCTTTTAAAAAAGGTTTTAAATCAGGTGGACTTTTAAAGTCCAAGCATGAAGAAAAATGAATTCCCAAAGTGGTGATTAAAAAACAAAAAAGTAGCAGACTATGATTCTGCTTCTCTAAGTACTACTGCTTTACTACGTTTAATCTGTTTTTTAGGATGGTAAGATTCCTGATCTGAACTCAGGAAATCTATTTTGAGTTAGATATTGAAACTGATAAAACAGTCACCTGTCCCTAAAGCATTGCTTTGGACACCAGAGATGCCTGCCTGATACAGTCAGTGGAGAGACAATTCTGTTTGTTAAGGGTCAGCTGTCTTGTACCAGCCAGTAAACAGAACAAAGGAGTTTATCTACATTTCCCCTTTAGTGTGCTGCAGCTCCAGAGAATCAGACTAAGAGATAGTCCTTGCTCAGTCAAAGGACGTTTCAACTCTTATCAGCTGACTTCAGTGACTGGATCCTAACTGCCAGGCTGCCGAGTAGCCCAGCAGTGGGACATCCTGAGCCATTGCACAGAAGAAATGCAGAGGCTGAGGGCCCAAATGAGAATAAAATAAGTTTTTGTTCCCACATTTGACGTTTTCTTTGTTATCTGACATTAGATATTTACCATTTACATTACCATAATCATTCAGGTGAGTGTTTTAACTAGAAAACTTCAGAGTCATATACCCCATTGTGTGTCTTCCTTTTAGTATGAAGTAGTTGTCACCTCAGAAACGTGGTGGGAGAGCTCGCACAACTGAAGTGCTGTAAAAGATGGCTATAAACTCTTGAGAAGGGATAAGGAAGGAGAGGTAGTGAGACATTCCTCTATACTAGGGAATGTTTGAATTGCCTAGAACTTAATTATGGTGACAACAGAGTTGAGTGTTTATAGGTAAGAATCAGAGGGAAGGCAAATGGCAGATATCCTGGTAGGAGTCTCTTATAGACCATCCAGCCAGGGTGAAGAGGCAGATGAAATGTTCTACAAGCAGCTGGGAGAAGTCTCCCAATCAACAGTCCTTGTTCTTGTTGGGGGACTTCAACTTACCAGATGTCTGCTGGAAATACAACACAGCAGAGAGAAAACAGTCTAGGAGGCTCCTGGAATGTGTGGAAGAGAAATCCCTGACACAGCTGGTGAGGAATTCAACTAAGGAAAGTGTCCAGCTGGACATGCTGCTAGTGAATAGAGAACGACTGGTGGGTGATGTGATAGTTGGAGGCCTCTTGGGCACAGCAATCACAAAATTATGGAGGTTTAAAGGAGTTTTTAACTCTTGAAGAAGTAAAGTAGGGGATCAGCAGAACTGCTCCTTTGGACTTGTGGAGGTCAGACTTTGGCCTGTTTAGCAGGCTGGTTGGCAGAGTCCCTTGGGAGGCAGACCTGAAGGGCAAAGGAGTCCAGGAAGGATGGACATCCTTCAAGAGAGAAATCTTAAAGACCAGGAGCAGGCTGTCTCTACGTGCTGAAAGACCAGCCAATGGGGAAGAGGCGCAACCTGCCTGAACAAAGACCTTTGGCTGGAAATCAGACAAAAAAGGGGAGTTTATGCCCCTTGCAAGAAGGGGCAGGAAATGAGGAGGAGTACAAGGATGTCATGAGGTCATGCAGAGAGAAAATTAGAAGGGCCAAAGCCCAACTACAATGTAATCTGGACACTGCCTCAAAACACAATAAAAAGGTTACCATAAATACATCAGCAACAAATGAAATGCTAAGGAGAATTTCCATTCTATTTGATGTGGGAATAAACACAGTAACAAAGGGTGAGGAAAAGGCTGAGGTACTTAATGTCTTCTTTGCCTCACCCTTTAATAGAGCTGGACCAGTTGTCCTGTGAATGCAAGCTCCCCGAGGTGGAAGACAGGTACAGGGAGCAAAACGAAGCCCTCAAAGTGGTGGACTTGTCAGTGAATGTTTAGTACTTGGAGTTGATGATCTTAAAGGCCTTTCCCAATATAAATGATTCTATGATTCTGTGATATCGTACGTAAAATATGTAGGCAGAGGTTGAAAATAGGTGTCCCCAAAATTACATTCCACACATATCCTATCTTAGACACAAAAGGCATTGTCAGAAACTTAATCTACATTCGGATCCCCTACTAACAGAAGAAAAGCTACTTCTGTTATCAGTGGGGATATGGTTTAATTAGAAAGGGCAAGTCTGGAGCAATTTTTTTTCATTGCAACAGTTCTGTTTCTTAAAAACTGATTTATTGCAGTACTTTATATCTGAGTTTCTCTGCATCTATTATTATTATATTGGTTGCATTTAAAGTAATTATATATTTAAAGATGTGGTTTTGAAATAATGATGTAAATTACTTTCACATGAAATATACTTTCTTTTCAAAACACAAAGAATAAAGCTTGATCAGTCATATGCTGAAGATAGATACGCTGTAAATTTAGAGTTATTTCACTAAATTCTTTATTTTCAGACCAGCTACTGACATCAATGAGCAACATATTCCTATTTTGTTTAACAAAATTAGAGGCAGTATGAAAATTGTTTGAAGAAGTACTGTGCAGTTAGTGACAGTTTTAATAAATAAAATATTGTTTATCGAATCCAAATTTTTAGTTGTAGAACATCCCTTCCACAACTGAACAGAATTACTGAACTGTATGAATTGCAAAGTAATTCAAATCAAAATAAAGTCAATGAAAAAAGCCTTCAACAATGGCAACAGAATCTAGAGCAAGAATGAAAAGAGAAGGCAAATTCAAAAATCAATCAAACCAACAAAAAACCCCATTGCCTGTCTTTTTTCAAAGCAAATATTTCACTTATTGGTTTTCTTTCTTTAACCCTCAAAGAAATGCATTTCAATATCCTATACTTTATCAAAAAAGAAAAAGTTAGAATATATTAATGTATTTTAACCAAGCACTTAGTACTCCATCTTTTGAGAGTGCTCTTCTATTATTAAAATGTTCATTTCTTCATTTTGTTATTGTAGTCAATAAGATCTCATAGATCCTTACCAATTAACACACATTTGAAAAACTCAAAATAGTGTAAAGACTAAAATATTATTAAGGTGGACTTTGAAATTATGTGATTTCTACTTTCTAATTCCCTCAAAATTTACATGCAATGTTTTCACTTTAGTAAGTGATAGACAGTAAATAATAAAAGTTACACACCCAGGTAAATAATGAAAGTTACACACCCATATTAGAATATAAGTGAATATGTAAAAAGATGTTTCTTTTTTTTTTCATGGATTATTTTAAGAATTAGAACTTGGTTAATAGTTAAAAGCTTCCAGCATTCACCATGAGAAGGAAGGAGTTCCCAGAAACCACATAACAGTGCCTGCCAGCAACTTTTATAAGCAGATACCTAAAGAAAAGCCTCAATCAAAGAGGCATAACTGGGCTTGGCTTTCTCACATGTAATCTTCCAGGTGATCTGGACACTGTGAGATTACCCACGAAACCTTCTTGTTACTTTACTTTAAAATATGGAATGAAATAGAAGTTTTAATGAAATTGCTGGTCTTCATTCAATAGCCAATGTTTTGTTAAAATTTTCATTGCTAAACATGTGATATTCATTCAATTTACTCTTCTTCCAAGTCAAATGCACTTGCTCAACAAGTCAAAACAAGTGCTGCACTGCAGCTGGTCCAATAATAATTAACGGCTGGAGGGCTTTCAGTTGTTGATACAAAATAAACGGGAAAGTAACACCCTGCTTTTCTTATGCTGCCTTGAACTGCAAGAGGAGGAGTAAGTAACCAGACAAAGAGATTGAGTTTTGGAAGTGAAGAGAGCTTTGAGAGTCTAAGTTTGGGTATTATCACAATCCTAACATAAAAAATAGTTGGTAAAGAAATTCCTCAAAATCTACTTTTTCTGATGGTTTTGACAGTATAATACACTATATCTTTCAACTTCACAAACGCAAATCATGCACTCAGTTGTTCAGCTGTGGCACAGAGCACAACAGAAGATACAACTGTGTACAGGCACTATTTAATCTTTAACAAGCAAGGACCCTGTGGTTACTTTATTGTTTTAAGTCACACTGTATTACAAAGGCACTCCAGTCACAAATACATATGTTAATCTAAATCTACTAGATTTCTGATTGTGTTCAGTTTCATCAGTGATAAATAAATCTTTACTTGGAAAAATAGAAGTCATCAGAGAAAAGATCTCTCTATTATATAGTTCCGAGCTAATGGAGCGGTAAATTAACTAATCCTTATACCACCATGCTTCAGGTTGCTAATTTTATCTGCTGTTTTCAATGATGTCTATTTTGCCTCACCTTTGGCAAAGCCAGTAAATTTTGATACCATCTATCAATAGACTTCCATTTTTTTCTCACATTTAATTTTGTTTTTCTATAATCACAGACCATCACAAAGAAAACTAACAATTATTGCCAGGTTTCTGACTGTGTGTGAAAGTCAGGATGTCAGATCAACACAACCTCAAGGTTAACAAATGACAGAAAAAAAGATCCCTCTTGGGTTCAGCTGCAACTGAATAGAAAGAAAAGTTATACCTCTGGGATCCAATGGTCAGAAAATAGGTGTAAGTTATAACTGTTTTGACACTGTAAAAGTATACAGATGGAACATAACTTCTGAGAAGGGTGAAAGGGCATATATCATCATAGGGCAACTGGCAGGGGAGGAAAAGCTAAACATTAAAGTGCACTCTATCTTCTCACATCTCCTTAGTTTCTGCTCATGTTAACCCTCTGCTCACTTCCACCCAGAGGTGGCAAGTCACTCTACCATTTACCATTCACACATGTTGTCTAATAAACTCCATCTATTTTCTGATGCGGAATTTGTTGGAAATGCTTCTATGGAAGTTCTGTCTGCACACCAAAATGGATACAACTGGATAGGCAATATTTTCTGCATACTCTGTGCTCACAACTGAATATTTTAATATTACCCATACCCATTAACACTGGCCAAACATTCCATAAAAATAGTCCAGCCATAACAAGGAAAAGGAAGGAAGCCCTCAAGAACATCTCATTTAGAGAGTAGAAGGAGGCTTCATTACATAGAACAAATCAAAAAAATTTGCGAGATTGTATTATAGATAGGATGTTAGATACAGTTGCAAAAAATAGCTGCTCACAGGCCATGTACTTAGGTATTATGTCAGCTTGGCTCAAATAAATTCAGAGGTCCTCTGATTTATACTTTGGTGGCACAAATATATACGGGGCTAATCACTATACTGAGTCAGCACCTTAAAATTAAAAGTGTAAGACTAAACTTCATCTTTTACAATCTGTTTGGCCTTGTTTTGAAGGTTTGTCCTGCATACTCTTGCTGTTGGCCAACACCAAGAAACCACCTCGGAGAGCCTAAGCAGTGGTGCTGACAAACAGCGCAATGGGGACACAGCAGGGACAGGCCCTCCCAGACGCTACACTGGAGGCAAACAGGATGAAGATGAGGAGGAAGACCAGACAGGAGACTGGCCAGGGGTGGTGAGGAATGGCACTTTCAGACAGCAGGTTTTAATAGCCATTTTGGGATCTGGCTGTGGTTTTAACAGCTTGTTAATATTGATTCAAAATGTACACTTCTCTGCAGCTCTGTCAGTCTAATCTGACCATGATTTATGCTCACAGAGATTATTTCACCCCAATATGGAAAAAGTCCTCTTAAAAGAAAGAAAAAACATTTGGGTTGGTTTTTTTTTTTCCTGAAAGAAGTTTAAAACTTGCCAAAGTTAATGATCATTTTGACCCTCTTTCTGGGCAGAAACTCATTGACTGTTAGTGAATAAAATACCTCTGTAATGCCATCCAGCATTACACCTGCACTGCCAAAGGAAAGGAAAAATAATCTTCACAGTGTTTATGCCATGAAAGAGCTCAGATTAGCTCCAGGTAACACGACAGTAGGTCGTGATCCCTTACAGTGGGTTCTTTTGGACAGACTGGGGAGACACAGGAGTCTCAAAATTACATAAAAAGCAAGAAAATAATTTCCAAAGTAGAGAAAGTATGGCATTTTGAGCACACAGTGCTGTTCATCCAACAATTTTCTGATGCAAGATCATCACTTGTCTCCAAAAAAAACCAATGGTTGATGTCAACATATAAGACAAGAGTATGGTCCCCCTTCTTTGTAGTTACTCTGTCACAGAGTCACAGAGAGGCTGCAGTTGGAAGGAACTTGAGGAGGTCATCTGCTCCCAGCTCAGGCACGGCCACCTAGAGCTGGTTGCCCAGGACTGTGGACATGCTTGTAGTATTTCTGCATTTTCAGTGTTATTCCACCTGGGACTGCATTTCTCATATTCCTCACACAGTTACTCACAAACACAATACCCAAGCCGATTGTAGAGGTATCTATAGGTGTAACACCTCTCTGGAACAGCAAAGATGGTCTCCTGAAGCTTGTACCATCTGCCAAGCTGATGTGCCCCAGACAAAGCTTTTGTGTCTTTCTGAGCAGAAGGTAAGAATGAGCAGGGAGTGGGAGCCTGGCCTCCAGTCTTTCTGGTACAACACCACTAAAAATATTTCACATGAATTTTGCAGCAGCTGATCAACCTTTGCCTTTGCACATGTTTGCGCTAAACCTGTGTTTCCACTAGGGTGGGAAGTGACAACTGCTCTAATCTTTGGGGACAGGCAACCCCATTTGTCCATCCCTGTTGCGGTGGGTAGAGATGGCATGGAGTACCGCAACCTTCTGAAAGCATCTGCAGCATGAAGCCGATCAGCAAAGCCACTACACACACACGCAACTGCATACACCGGATAGCTTAATAAATGAGTCGATGGCAAAGAGGCAAGAAGGGTCTTCATACAGGGTTCTGTAGGAGGCATTTATTCCAGCTACACACGCGAAGGAGCCCGGGGATGGAGGCGAGAGACAGGGAGAAAGGGAGTGTCCTAGTTTATACATGGGGCCGGTAGGGGCAGAGAGAATCTGAGGGCACAGGGGAGGTCCAAAGGGAAACCCTGGGGGAGTGGTGAGGGCAAGGGCCAATGGGAGGAATGGGGAAGGGAGAACCTTCTAGATAAAGTAAAAGGGGGAGGGCCAAACGGGCCAACCAGGAAGGCAGAGCTGGGGTAACATAAGGAAGCAAAGCTTCCTGGGAGAGGCCTTTTTCAGTGGCCCTAACCAAGGAGTCCCAATCAGGGTCCCTCCTTCCAGAGGACTAGTTGCCAGGCTCATCAACCTGCACACATCCCCAAAACTGGAAGCATCACAGTCTCTTCTTTTGGAGACATGCTTTTATTCCCATTTTAATGAAAACACGCTCCCTACTTGCAGACAAGGAGAAGCAGCATGATTTAATGGAGTTTGTGGTAAATCTCACTGATAATGATGTAACGTTAATGATATAGTGATATGTTAATAAAAGAAGTTTCATAACTGTGCAGCAGCAGATGGTAATGTGAACACAGGATGAACATGTCATAACTTGTTCGGGAGCTGTGCCCATGGAGCCAAGATTTCAATTCATGAGTGTGCCTGTGTACTGGTTCCAGTTGAGTGATGAACCCCGTTTAGATAAGGTCTCCCTGTACACCCACACACGTGCTAATAAGCACATCTTTTGTGTTTTGCATTTATAAGGAATACATACAAATGTGGAGGGAGCAGAACACAACTGCTGGGCAATCAAAAGAGTGGCAATATGCTGTTAATGACATTACTCTCTTCATTCTGACCCAATGATTTGCAGCATGAACTTGAGCTACTTGACCTCAAGATTAGCTCAGTTGGTCAGAGCATGGTGCTAATATGACCAGGGTTGGGGGTTCAGTCCTCATATGGGCCATTCCATGCACTTGATCCTTGTGAGTCCTTTTCAACTATGAAAATTCTGTGAGCTGTGTCTTAGAATTCACTCCACAGCATCAATCGCCTCTGGATTTTGCATTAACACACATCTATATTTCTATAGAAAAATATATATGTACATATACTTTATAAAATTGTAAATACATTTAAAATATACTTAAGTAAAAAATTTGATATATCTAAAAATGTTTGTCCTAGTAAATGTGATGTCATTATTATATACAGCCTCATTAGACATGATGTGATAAACCAAAGAATTAAAGAAAAGAAAAAACTTTATCCTGAAATAATACATAATTTTAAATTACTGTGACACACAATACTATATAGTGTCACATTATACTACCTCTCAAAATCCTGAAAAATAAACCAGCCCTTCCTGAAGGTCATCATATTAAATTGTATGTTTTCAGGTATACTTTCTATTGCTTAACATCAAAGAGAATTTAAAAATTATGATCTTTTGAATACCTTACTATGACATCCAGAAAATTCTGTTTTATTGTTAATCATATAAGCTTGTAATTTAAATTGATACATCAAAAACATTTAACTATGTAAAAGCAATTATGTCTAGTTGAACCGTAGGTTTAACCTTTGCTACATGAAATACAGTACAGACTTTCAGCTGTCACAATAGTGTTCAGTTCACAGTGACAACCATGGGCAGTACTGCATCAGCCTAAGGACTCACAACACAGCCCCAAGTAACTTGTCTTTTTTTATCTATATTTTGACTCATGCTGGATGATAAACCATTGCAATAATGCCATAATTATGTGCAGTTGACTGCTACAAACAATTAATTCTTTATGGCACTTTATTCTGCAATAAGTCCAATTATCACTGTTATAATAAAACAAAATTGAAGGTGTATTCTTTTGCCTTGTGCTCCTTAAAGTTTTGGGACTAGACTTTCACTTGGTAATGATAATTCTATAGCTTCTATTCCCTTTTTTCTTCATTCACTTTAGGAAATCAAGTTTACTAAAAATTTGTGGAAAGTAAGCTATGGAACAACAACAGTAAAGGAAGCACACACATATATATATCTATATCAATATATATCTCATCACTAGTGAGAAGAGAAGCAATATGGTCAATGCCATGTGTTTCAAAAGCCATCAACTATATGAAAAGCATTGTAAAATAAAAAGTACTTGAAGCTGCTTTCTGAGCCTTTAGAGTGACCATTTTCAAGAACTGCAGCTCTTTCTGGATGTTGATTTGTTTTCATTTTTATTTTTCTGCAGCTGCGGGGGATAATTGTTGCTCTTTAATGAACCTTAGATGAGCTCATAAATCATCAATGCACAGAAAATCTCATAGCAAATATTATACAAGTCTCAAAAAACTCGTGGGAACTTGCAATTCTATGGAAGCATAAGAAACTCTGAAGTTTTGGAAAACCGCAGAGATATCACTTGTGGAAACAGAGGTTTGTGTCTTTTATATCATCAGATGTGAACTTCAGGCCTTGTAGTACTGTTGATATCTCACTCCTTTGTTGATCTCTTTGGAGAACTATCCAAGCTGTTATTCAGAGAGGAGAAGCCCTTCTCAGAACAAAGAAAAATGTGTGATTTTATTCACACAAGTACCAACAATCCTAAATGGAAAAGGACTGGTTTAAGGATCTAATTTTGCCATCGACTGGACGAGCTGCAGCTCTCATTACCCTCACTACAAGATTACTCAGTACCTCATACCACTGAATTCTGCTGCCGTTTTAGTCTTCAGGTCTTTGGAGCAGATCCATAAACTCTCCTCCTTATTTCAAAATGTTACAACAGGATGTAATTAAGTACAATTAACAAGGAGGTCAAATGGTCATCTGATAAACACTGGTCCAAACAGGCAGCTTGAAAGGTCAGGGCTGCTAAAGCCACATAGTATTGATGGGAAAGAATATTATGATTTAAGGGGGAAAAAATTCCAATGACTAAAACTGAAGAGATTTACATGCTTTCTATATTACATACACAAAGCCATGCACACGGATTGATATGCATGCACACATGACTGAGGGAGACACAAACCTATATTCTGAGAACAAGAGCTAAGCTAGCCACACTTCCTCTCTCCATTACACCAGAACACAAATCTCCGTTTTGGCGCTTAAATTCCAGTGCCTCTTTTTCATTTTAATTATTTTGTAAACTGTCTGTTCTAAGAACAGTAAACTTGTTGCCCTTATAGAAGAGCCTTTTTTAGCCATTTCTAAAATAACACTTGGCATCACCGTGAGGAAATGCAAGGTGTTGTGAGGCTTTTACAAGCAAAGTATTTTATGGAGCACACAGCCAGAGTAAAAAGAGGCTTCACAAGAAGGAAGCCATACCAATCCTCTGCAACTTCAAAGAATGACAACGCACAGAATAGAAAATGAACACAGGAGTATTTGCTCATCCTCGTTTTATGGACTGGAAAACAGAGGCACACTGTTTTCATTCTCTATCTGAGGCTCTTCAGGATTTTCCTACTAGGTTGCTCTGACATTTCACTCTCTGACTTTCAGGTTTAGACTCGGCTGGGGGTGGAACTGACTCACTGCAAAACCTTTGCACACATTTCATTTTCATGAATGAGGCAGCAAGGTAACCTGGTCAGGAGCAGCAGATTAACCTTTGGGATCACGAACGTGTTATGACTTGTAGTTTTTGACAAATATTCCAGCTGAGCTAACCTTGAGAACAACCTTCCCAGAGCTATGTTCCTGCTGGATCTCCACCATCATAAATCACCCCAAAGAGTACAGCTGTTATGGGGCTGTACACTGGGCTTGGACTTGCTCCCATAGCGATATCATCCACACTACTGTTCTTCCTCTCTCAATTTCTCAGCTAACATTTTTGAAAACTGTGCCACCAGAATCCCACAGCTCTAGGCACCAGATGCCATCAGATACCATCTGCCCGCTGCTCCAAAATCAGAGTCCCTGCTCATTCAGTGTCCCCGCCCCTTCTTTTTCTGTGTTCTAGAACAAAACAGAACACTTTTTTTTTTTCCAGAATTTTGTTCTTTGTCGGAACAGAATTTAATACCTCTACCTCCAAAAATGATGCCATTCACAATTGAAAAAGTCCAATACAATAAATTTTTCAAATTATTTTGCAGTATCTTACAGCTGCACACCTCACATGTATTTGTCTTCCATTTTTAAAAAAAAATATGTTTTAATGGATATGCCTAGCCAAATTGCTCTTAATTTACAACAATTACTCTGGAGTAGGGGTACAGCTTTACCAGATCGTATGAATTTACCTTCATTAATTTGACTACAGTCAAATACTTGTGAATTAAAACAACAATAATTTCATTTAATTGACCCAGTCTACAAAGGGATATAATTACAGAATCATCAAAGTTAGAAAAGACCTTGAGGTTCTCATGGAGTCTGAATAGGTAATATCATTAAGCCAGATAAAGATAAACCTTTCAGAAATTTTGGTTGTTCAAGTTTCTTCCGCATCCTGATTCTCCTTGAAAAAGAATTATGTGGAATTTTGCTTCTGCAAAGTCACTGGTTATTTGCTACAGATACGTATCATGAACCAGCACTAGCTGTCCTGGTGAGTTTTCTAGGTTCTGACTCATTAATAATTTTTGCCTCAGTTTGCCTTGAATTACAGTGGGAAAAAAAGTAAAACCACATTTTGGTGAGGTACCACATGTGGCATTAAGTTGTATAGTAGTGGTTGATCAAGCCGGGTTCTTATCTACTGCACCAGAAAAATTGCTCAAAAAGAGCTGGGAACTACACACTTAAATTCACCTCTTGTTTCATCTCTTAATAACTGGGAAATTTCTGAGTGGAGAACTGAGCTATAAAATCTCTCTTTTTCTACTTACATTGCAGTCATGTTTTGAATAGAAACAAATTCATAATTCAGTACAAAACACAAACCAGCTCTTGCTTGGTGTACCCCACCCACAAACTTAAATAATGTAGTTGTCAGGGTTGACAGGTTCTGCCTGCTGTAGCATTTCTGTTCTTTATAGGAAATTTTAACCAGGGGTGTTATTTTAAGAGATGAGCAAATGGGGAAACCCCATGGCCTAGCCAATAAATATGAACTTTAGGTGCAATGGAGCACTCATAAATATGACTCAGAACAAGGGGATTCATTGTTTCTCCCGACCCCTCTTAGCTGCTCCTCTGATCTCAACCTCTGTGTGCGTCATGGCAGCCCTCATCCTTTAACCTGCGGTTTTTAAAAGCAGCTTCTAAGTTATTTATGGCTGCAAATGTTAGTAGCCCGTCTGTGTACTCCCGGCACACGCATACCGAAGGGAGGGGGAAGCTGCATTTTGTTTTGCAAGGATGAAAAGTTTTGCCCAGGAAGCCAAGGGCCTGGGGAGGCTGAGGTAGCTGCTCTGCCACAAGGGATTCGGAAGAAAAGTGCTCCCTTTGCCTTCAATACTTACTCAGAGAAGAAACTCATACCTGCACTAATTTTGCCTTTAATTTGTACATTATCTATCTTTATCATGCTCTTTGCTCTTTCTCCGTCTGCATTCACCTTCTCCCTACCATGACGAACTTCCACTTTTGTAATTCTACTGGCATGGGAAATGCTCTCAGTGCTGTCACATCACACTCCGTGTGAGGCCCAGAGGAGTAGGACTAAATCTTCCAGTAATACCAGCTCCTGCAGAGGCTGTTTCTCTGTTGTGAACCTTTCCCATGCCCAGCAGGTCTGTATCCAGCCCTGCACATTGGCTGTTGCCTACTGAGGAGAGGGATGTCCTCCTTCCAAAGCCCAGCCTGTGCTTTGCTGTTTTTCTCCCATGCCTGTTCTCATTCCTGCTCTCTCCATCTCCCGCACTGTCGCCTGGTCTCACCACTTCTCGGCCTTTAATCCTTTCTACAGCCAAATGCCACTGACATAAAACTAAAGTTCAGTGACCCTGCCTAGACAGCAGGGGTTAGAGACAAGGGAAAGGACAAGGAGGAGAGGATAGGGAAAAGTGTGGGAAGTAATTATAAAGTCTGGTAGCAGCCAGAGCTCTCCTGAAGCCCTGGGGAGCCTTTCTTTAGCTGGAGGCTGCAATTGGCACTTCATAAACTGTTCATTCTCAGCTACGTGGAAACACCAAACGACACCTAGAATGATCAGACTGCAATCAATCAATTTTTTCCAAATTCTATTAGTCTGTGGGCCTATGAAAGCAAGCTGAAGGGAACTGCCATGGCTAAAAAGAAAAGAAAAAGGAACTGCCCCTGTCATAATTACCCCCATAACTCAGGCAGTAAGGAGGCAGGTAGCCATGGTAAAATTCTTTGCATAATTTAACATCCAGAGAAAATAATAACAGAGCAATGAGTGTGGGAGATGACATAGGTGCCAAAGTTGTCCAGCTATCTAAGAAAACAACCCAGAGTTTAGGGAGAGAACCAAGAGACTCTCCATCCAGTCCATGGCAGGATTCCTCCCCTAATACTCTCCACACAGAGATGTCTCCACAAGCCTGCCTTTTTCTCTTTCATGGTTAGCCAGAGTCACTGCCAGATTGTGTTTTCCTGGGAAAATATGCACTGTACAATACATACAATCCCCAAAACCCCACCCAAAGTCTGTGTTTAGTCTGGAAAGGAACACTTTCTAAAGAAGAAGCGGAACTGGGTCAGCCGTTCTTCCCAATGGGAAAAATATTAATAATAATATATATTTATATATATCCATACATATATATAGCTTTTCACCATGCACGTCTAACCATCTGCTAAATCAGTTTCTCTTTAGTTATCTGCAATTTCTTTCAAACCTGTCGGCAAGGAGAGTCAGACAGTTTTATACCCCAGTTAATGGAGAGCTTGACATTTTTTTGGCTGCATAGATACAATAATTTTCTTGGATTTAAAGTGTTAACTTTGGCAAAAAAATTAATTGACAGTTATAAAAACATTATTTTGTTAGATGATATTTATGGATCACACAAACCTATTTTGAGGTAGAGCTATATAGTTTTTAAGATTCATGTAACTTGAGAGATTTCAAAGGAAATATAAAATATTTCAATATAAAACAACAAATGTAGTGTAATTCAAAAAAGGAATATGGAGAATATTTCTTGCTAAAAATTAAAATTAATCTCTAAAAACCTGTTCTGTCATTGCACAAAAATTGGTTAAAACTCTAATGAAATGTAAGTATTAGATGAGAATTTTTATGTTAACCTGTGAGTAAAGTCCTTTTGTTCTAGAAACAAATAAAATTATTTTGCAGAGAGTTGTCTTAGTATTTAATTTGATCATACAAAATTATTTCATAATTCATAGTTTTTTCTAATGCCTGACTCCACTAGGTCACAAGAAATTCATTCCATTCACTGACTAGGTGAAAAAATTTTAATAAAGGGGAAAAAAAAAAAATCTTAGGATTTCAAGATACCACGTGATGTCTACTTCGGATGAAAATTAAATGAGACCTGTTTGATCCAATTTGCTCTAAATTTTACTTAAAAGAGTGAAAAATGGCACCTTATTGACTTGGGGTTGCCACCGAATAAAAGCTTCACAAACGTTTTGTCATTTTTTTCTCAGTATTGATCCAATTCCACAATTAAAGACATGAGGTCTATTTGTTATTTAACAAGTTCTTTCTCTGTAATAGCATCCCTCTGTCCAAGGCAAGATAATAGCACTATTCTGTTCAAGGCAAGATAATAGCACTATTTCCATCACTTCAGCTAAGGCTGTGTCAATATTTTCATTAGAAGCCTGCATTTATATACTAAAACTGTACCACAGCCAAGGAAATTCACGTACGGTTAAAATTAAGACAGCAATATCTGAAATCCTGTGGAAAAGAAAGAAAGTGTGCTCATTCCTAAGCTTCAGGAGAGAAGTTAATGATCCTGAGGCCTTTTTGCATGTATCCTTCAAACCCCTTCCTCAGCTCCTGGCATTTTATAGCTTAGCACTCCATATCCCTCGCTGATGATATGTTAGCTGTGAGTGGAAGGTTGTAGAAACTAAATCAGTTTAATTTAAGAAACGAGCTACTATGTACGCTCAAGGTCTGATTGCAGTACGGAATCCTTTCTTTTTCGTGTGTAACAAAAATATATTTGTACAGGTATTTGGTGTGGATTGATGTACTTTAGGTTCCTCAAAGTAACTGTAAAAAGTTGTTCTGTGCCATGTTAGCATTCTCCAGTGAACACAATGGGCTATAAATCTTTTGAGTTTATCTATTTACTTAATGATTCAGGTTTTAAAAAAGAATATAATCTGCAAAACAGTGTTCAAATTTGGGGTAGAGAAGCTGGAGAAATATGAACAGCCCTCTGTGCCTGAGGCAAAATTTCCATTGATTTCAGTGTCTGGTTTAAGAACTGAACATAGCATGTGCAGTTTCAAAATTATTCTAAGATTGTGGAATCAGTCACATTGTGTGTGAAGAAGAAAAAATGTCTTTCTGGGGGGTACTGGTTACTTTAAAAATCTCAGTAATATTGTATCCTTCTTAGCATGTGTACATCAGGGTCACAAATTTTATTGTGATCTTCACGTTCAAGTTTATGAAACTAATGTTATATGCTAAAAAAGAAAATATAAGAGAAAGCCACAAAGCCAGGTATGTATCTCCCATTTTACGGAAGGTCCATATCAATTAACAGGAAAATATGAAGAAAACAAACAGACTTGCTTAGCAAATGAAACAATCTCTTAGGAGAAAAATTTGCAGATGTGTTATAAAAAAATGAAAATACAGACCATTTGAATTGCATGAGAAGGAACACTAAAGTATATCAGATTTAATGATCACTTTGATGATAATGGAAAAATCGGTATTTGGAACTTTTAAATATAGTTTACAAAAGTGCTGCTGTTTCTCCAAGCCTCATCCATGCAGATCTATTTTATTCAATCCCCCTCTTTCTGTAAGAGGTGAAGAGTGGGAACACTAACATTTATCTTAAAAAAGTCCTTCCCTAACTAAATTTTGAGTGAGCAAAAAGTGAGTAGGACTGCATAAGTATTATTTGCCTGTTCTGTGGGGAACAGGGTATCCTATACATGTCATTTTGGGAGACCAGCCAAAAAGAAGATGCCAGAACTCTAAAGAGTCAGGGCTTTGCAATAATATAATATAATAACAGGATAAAAAAACCCCACAGTTAGGAAAACAAAGTTCTGAATTTGTAGGTGATATAATCAGGTCTTTGAAAACCCCAGTGTGTTTAGTGGAGGATTTATTCTTTGACTGCTGGACCAAACCCAGTTAACTCCTCTGTTACACTCATCAATATTTATGGCAAGTTGCCAACACACACAGTCTTATACAAAACACAGGACAAGACATAGTCTCTGTCTTGTTGTATCTTTTGAGAGAGAAAGAGATGGAAATTCTGATATAAATTCCAGTAGAAAGAGCAGGTGTTTACAATTTTAACTTCAGGAGAAATAAATGTGTTCTTATTTTTCTCCCTGGTTGCTTGACAGAATTATGATTGCAGTTCCCTTGATGATTATTTTCTAAATTTGTTTTTGAAAGTGAGGTATTTGCAGCTCTGACAGGTTGGGGTTTTAATCAAAATTAGTATATAAGTTTCAATTTTTATTCTTTAATATAAAATTATTTGATCTTGTCTATTTTTTCTTTACTTTTAAATCTTATTCAGTCTTTTCAATTCTTATGCTTAATAATTTCTATCCAACATCTCAGCTACATATTTCTTGTTTCACTATATATGACTTAAATTGTTATAACTGGTACAGCTATATACAAAAGTTTCAATTTAAAAGATCATGATGATTAATAGACTTTTATAATTCCACATTATGTAATTAATGGTGTGCAAGTATGAACATGGTGAATACTATTTTCAGAGCAGATTTATTTGATGCAAGTTGACTGAGGCTTCAATTCTAAATCCATTTGAGTTATTACTGTGCTGCATCAGCATTTATTGATTTTAAGGTACAGCATTAGCATTCACTTATCACTGCATATTTTTCCCCATTCTCCATTAAAAGAGCTTGCCCTCATCTGTCACAATCTCATACTGCATAAATCATATAAAATGGTTACTTGTTTCCATGATTTATTTCATTTTTATGTTAATTATACTGAAACATAGGATTGTTTAATAAAAATGTTGAACCTAATCTATATTGATCATCAATATTTTTTACGCATGTTACACGGTGGAATGTGTGATATACCACAATATCCAACTTGTATGGAAGGGCATTTAAAGTGAATTAGGATTTCAACTAACTTAGAGCTGAGACACATTTTAATTTTACAGATGCCAAATAAAACCTGGTATTTACACAGTATTTTGTTATAAGTTAATGGTGTCTATTAATATTAATCATTAGAAAAATACAGCATCTCACCCCCAGTTTTCACAGTTTTGAAACATAAGATGGGCTTTAGCTTCTCAGAATTACTTTCTGAAGGCAACACTGGCTTCCCAACAAAATAAGACAAATATTAGAATTTTCCCACCCAAGGTAAGACACTCAGTGGAAACTTGAGTTCTTCCAGAGAAGGTTTTTGTCTGGGGAAGCACAGTAGGATCAGCCAGGGACATATCTGACACTGAAACTTCAAAGATTTCTACTCCTTCACTGCAAGAAGTCCTATTGTAATCAAAGACATTTCTGAAATCAAAGGCTAGGTCCCATGTCAATAGTCCTCAGGGACGCTGATGGAATGGTCCCTGACATATTTACAGAGGGGACTTCTCAGGACACACAAGGAAAATTTTTGCAGGATCAGTGCCTTTACTAATGCTGAAGATAAGAGCATTTCCTATTTTTCTGTATAACTTTGCCATTTTAAATTCAGCTGCATCCAGATACTCTGGGTAAATCGAGGCATGCAATGTTAATTTAAAAGTAATACATGGGCAATATATAACTGTTTCCAAATGATAAGGAAAATATATTCAAAAACAGATTCCATTTTTTTTCCTAACCTGCTGTTTGCAGAGCAAAACCAGCAAGGAAATGTATTTAGAGGTGTGGACACATGTTACTCTTAAGGAAAAAGATCTCAGACTTGAACACCTCCTTATCAGCCAAATAGTTAATGAAAAGTGATTTTATTGTTACAGCAAATAAACTCTACAGTGTTACTTTCCTAGAATTTTAGTATTTGGAGTATTTAGTATTTACTAAAAACCTGGTAGACATAAAAAGTACAGAATGTGTGTGATAAACTGAAGGTATTTTGGAACATGTGCCGCTGTTAAAAAGTTTCTACAGAAAATATTACCCTGGAAAACAATAGTTCATCAGAATTTGTACCATCTTATGGTGAAACTTCAAGTTTTCAATTAAATCTCTTGCTATTCAAGAGTTTTTTAGCCAAATTTATGAGCCCTGCAGCATTTTAAATACTTATAAAAATACTAAATGAATTATTCATGAATTATTTGCAGCTTTCTAGATGAGACTTAAATTGCCTTTTAGTAAAGAAATCTGTAACTACTTTTTTTACCTACAATGTAACTGGCAAGCATGTTTATTACACTCAGAAGCCAATATAATTTAGTTTTATCAGGTTTTGTATCTGAATTGATATAATTTTCAAAAGCATTCTTTGCTTGCATGTTTCTGGTGTTTAATACTCTCCTTGTCATTTAACTTATTTATGACAGAGAAAATAAGAACCATTGTAGATTCTGAGCACCACTGCAGTGTAATAAAACACAGCCTGTTGTTATTAAATAGAAATAACAAAGGAACAGCAACAGATTATTTCAAATACAGCCATCCAGCTGAAAAGATAATAAAACTCTGACTCTTACCAACAGAAAAAACCCCACTAAATAACCTAAGAATGTTTTTTTTTTTAATGGTTTAACTTTTCCCTTTTCATACCTTTCTTGGCTTTAAAATATTAACAAATGATGTTTGTTCATGTTTGAGCTTTAAGGAAAACACTGAGGGAAATAACTGAGCAATAGGCATAAGTGTTTGATTTTTAGAGATTTAAAAAAAAAGGAGTTAGTTGGCCTAAGACTAGCATTTTCATTACATCAATGAAAGAAAGAAAACAGAAGCCAGCAGAGGGAAGTTATAGAAACTGACTTTATATAAACAGTGAGAAAAATCTTTTTCCATGGCCACCTACAATGTAGCTACTTTACCATCCGTATTATTTTTCTTTTACCAGTGGCACAGCAGCCCGGGCCCAATCCTGCTGTTTTAGAACAGGTTACAGTTCGGCCGAGAGGTTTGCCCTTCACAAGACCAGGCTAACAGTTTGTCAAAGAGAGCAAAAACAAAAAAATATTTCCACATACCTAAATTGACAAAGCTCATGACCATGTCAGCATCATTCAGAAAGTTGGTGTCGTGCAGGCTGGCTAAGGGAGGATTCTGTGTGGTCAGGGGGGTCATGCGAGATAATTGTATTCTCCGCGAATATCCATTTGGAGAGGCAGGGTATCCTTTTCGTATCCCTCTGCTCTCCCCTGCCATTGATCCCTTTAGTGAGTACTCCAGCTCCTCAGAATCCTCTTCATTTGTCATGGCATTATACAGGTCCAGCATGAAGAGGGGTGCAGAAGAAGCCTGCTTTCCTGGTGAAAATGGTCTGGGTCTGTGAGGTAAACCCAGGATAGAGAGAATCTCTCTCTGAATCTCCCTTCTCTCATGGTTCCGCAGCCTCCTGTAAATAAAACTCGAATGGACATGATTGTCTCCTATACCTCCCTGTGCGTGACCCACCAGAACCCAGCAATTCCAGAGCAAGCCCACGAAAGCTTTGAGCGCAGTTAGGTTCATCTTTGAAAAGAAAAAGAACAAGGAGAAAAAAAAAAACCCAACAACTTTTCTCCTACTTGTTCTGAGTTCCTATGAGGTCTGCTTTCCCAGTAGCTGAAAAACAAAATTTACCTATTCTTCATGTCAATGTCATCTCTAAACGTAACATCGTAACATCTTTGGTGATTCCTCTCCCCCCACCCTGTTTAAATATTATGGAATGTGTTAGGTTGCAGTTATTTCTAAGAAAGCTGAAATTCAGACTTCCAATTTTCCACTGTTGTTATCGTTTTTTCTGCATTTATGGAGCAGAAGACCAGTATTTTGTCAGCTGACCTAGGCATTCCTATATAAATCTTAGATAACCAGGTCTTTGGTGGGGAGCTGTATTAGCAAGAGATGTTCTTCTGACACATTGTAGTTCCCAGAGTTATCTTCCCTCGTTATTCTGAGTTCTTCATACACCTTGCGCTCTTCCCAAGATAAAATCCTGAGTCACAGATTTGTCTTGATCTGTACCTTGGTGGTGTAACACATATTTGTCCAGCAGCCTGGTGATAACTTTAACATCTTTTGAATCGCTTGAGTGTAAAGTAATTCTAAAGCATTTACTAATCAAATTAATGTGTTGCCATGAATTTACTTGCAAAAAATAACCTTCTGTAAATCCATTCAACCCTTTTCAGCTTCTGAACTGTTATTTCCAACTGTAGCAGGCACAAATATAACAGCTCTCTTCAAGAGAGATCTAAAGACTAATGTAAGCACAACCCTGCTGGGAAAGAAGAGGCTTCTCATTGTAATTTGAAACGGGTATAGCAAAAAAGTCCTTAACCCTTCTCTTGCCAGGTAGAGCTTTAAACCTCTCCCCCTGTCTCTCCAGTTTACAGTAATATACCTAACTTTGGTTTCGGCTGGTTTTTTCGTAACAGCTTGCACAATGAATTTTAACTTGAACAATATTAGGATTTATAGATGGCGTAATATGGAAGCTCTTGTGAGACTCCTTATGAGTCTATGGTTTAGTAAACCTGAGTAGGAAACTCGCATAACAGACTAAAATAGCATCTTACTAATTCAAGAAAAGTTTATGTTTTAGGTAAATTTATCAAAAAAAGGTGACCTTTTTCATAAACTCTGTAGGAAATTTCATCGGTGAGGCTTGATTCACTCTTTTCTAAAAATGCTGGGAATGCAATCTGAATGAAAACAAATTTATTCAGCAAGCAAGATTTCAAATTGTGCACAGCCAATGCTGTAATTATAGATACAACTTTCATAAACTTTAATTTGCAATGATAATTTATTCAAAGTACATTTTTACTCAGAAATTGCTATACTACTTTTCCCAGTAAATATGAAAAGCTAAGATTTAATCCCACAGCCTGTTATTAACTGAAGAAGGAAACAGCTTAACCGAAGAAATAAGAATATTAAATAGATTTTAAAGCTGCTGCCCATGAAGTTAAGGTTCAGTGTAGAATTTTTTGACAGCCAGTAACTGGTGTTTTCCTCTCACTAAAACAAAATCACCGTGTTAAATTTCATACTGCTCAGATTATTAGTGGTCATTTTCCTTGCTGCTAAAATTTGCATTTAGCCTTGAGGAGACTTTCCTTCAAAAAAGGGACAAAAAAGGTTTTTTGTCAACATGAAATTAGGGGGAAAAAAACAGGTATATAAAATCCATCCCTTTGGGTTTTCCTTTACATGACACCTACTCAACAAATCACACGGTCCTTGAGTAAACTTGGGAGTGTGACAGCAAGTATAGTCACACCCTAAGAAGCCAGGAACAATTTATCGAGTATATTAAGCACAAACAAGCTTTACAGGCTAGTCCAGCTATCACCAAAATACAGCTGATTCTCTGTCATAAATCAGCACATGTAATGAAAAATGCTTCTCCCAAGAAAGGATTTATCTCATGTTAGTCCTGCTGAATTGGCACTAAAATTAAGAAGATATTTAGCAAAAGTCTTGTTTTTCTTAGCAGAAAAGCAATCACAATCAGAATACTTTTTTTTTCCTCACTAAGGAGTTCCCTCAAAATCTGTTTGTTATAAGAAAAGTGTTATTTCCTGGTTTTTCTTCTTTTCACTTTTTCTGCTCAGTCAGTTGCAATGATACATGAAACTTTACCATATATATGTCTTTTTTGAATTTGGCCATCACATATCCTGCAACAAGATTTCTTCTTCTTTTCCAGCAATATATTTCCTTTTTTCCTTAAGCATTCATAAAAGCCAGTGGATTGATTTCTCAGAGGATTTAAGTCTTCAGTCCATCACTACGTCCAGCAACAGAAATTTCCTATATTATCCCACTAGAGTGTCTGAACTTCCACGAGTGAATTTTTTTTCATTAAAGAAGCCAAAAATGCTGAATTTGAGGATGCTTTTATGTAGCAAACATCTTTCCATACAGAAACTAAACAAGAACACATCTAAAGTAGTAATCATATGTTTGATGAAAACAGCTCCTGTTATTTTTTGATAGAGCCACAACCAAGTAACATAAATACCAAGCATTTATTTTACATTAATTTGCACTACATCGAGGCACCAAATGTCCCAGACTAGAATACAAAATAAAAAAATAAGTGTTTATTAATATAAACACAATGTCTATTTATATAATCCTATATTCCGTAAACACTCATTCTTAGCATGGGTGTTTCATACAGGGGAGAGACAGCTCTAAAACTGAAAGTCTTTGTTAGTGAAGTGAAAGGTGTCTGTAATAGCTCATAGACCCCATTTTGCACTTCCAATATGAAACAATGAACTCTGAAAGAAAAAATGCCATGTACAATTCCAGCGTGTCAAGGTATACACAGACAGACTTCTTTCTTCCCCAGATGTTAAACATAAGAAATCACCTGACCAGCCCTCACCCAGTCCTTTAAAAATAAAAGGAAGACTAAAATGACTCCAGAAGTGAGTTCCCCTTAGGGATAGATATCTGACAGAGGAGCACATAACCAGTGGTGCACCTGGAGAGAAGGAACTCAGAGGCAGGAAAGCAGCAGAGCACCATGCAGGCATCCCTGGCAGTACGAGATAGGAAGCAGCTGCATGAATTTCTTAAACAATGTGGCATGTATGTACATGATGAGTGAATTCAGAGCTCATTACGTTTGCACTAATCTAAACAATGTTAGAGAAAATATCATAAGGGAAGTAATGAAACCTGGGAATCCAGATCTTGCCAATCTTGCATTCCAATGGATCACCATTCGCTGTTAACAGTGAAAAAAAATTATAGCTACCCAGCAGATCACTGTAATCATTGAAGGTACAAGTGTTTTTGTGGGCAATGCCCACTACTCAAAAATATGCAAAAATCACTGGATGGCTGCTCAATGCAGAATCTCTCTGGTTCTCAATATCACATCAACAGAGGGTGATTCCCCACAGCAATGGTTCTCTGCAACTGTTTGACAAATTAGGCTAAAATACAGACCCTCTTCAAGAAATTTGCAGTCTAAATCTGAAACCTATGCATTCACACAGTGATTCTCATGGCTCTTTCCCTCCTTAATAACCAGCTACATTTGACATTCAGATCAATATTATGCATAAACAGATGACCCAGCATTAAAAATGTTTAAATCTGTTCTTGTTATGTCCCTGCAAGGCTATTGCTGCAAAAGGTACGTGGAGAAAGACTCCTATAAAAAGGCTTCATGAGAGCTGGAAAATAATTAGTTGTTAAAGCTACAGATTCCCCAGCAAAAAGCAAGCAAGCAGTCTGGACTTCTCCTGGGGCAGAAACGTGACACTGACACCATAATTTGGCAGACCTGTTACACTACCTGTATCTAAGTCAGATTTACAGTGGTATGGACTGCATAAGGTGTACATTTGGGACTCTGGACATAAGTATGCACATGTCCAAATGTTCCAAACATCCAATCAAAAAACAAGTATGATAGCTTTCACTCAGTTTTTTATTTTATTGAGTTAGATGTTGTATGACAGATGTATTCTTACCCTGCTAACATAAGAATGAAGCACAAATGTATTTTTCTGCATCATTGAAAGGTACATCCTTGCAATGTAGATGACGCAAAGAGAATTCCATTTGTAATGGGCACAGTGTGAAAACTGGTAGGATTAACTGCAGAAATTAGCAGCTGAGACACAAATTAAGTATGATGTTTCTAAACCCCTTTTATTCAGGGTATTATTTATTCATAGAGAGAGTACTTCTATTTTATGCTACAGTAAGAGGAGTGCATTGCAAAGTAACACTTACTATGTGGAAGTGTTCAATACTTAGATTATAGTGCTATTTATTCAGTTACCAACCAGTTTCCTGTAGCAAAAGAGTTTTTCATCCAGGCATTCAAAAGCACAGGCAAAATCACAAATCAGACTAGGAAGTAAGTCATCAAGCATTTTATAGATGGCATTTAATAGAATACTTTGTTTAAAATTTACAGGAAGGGCTCCAGCTTTAAGTACAATAATTTGTGAAGTTTGTTCTATTCACAGTACATACATGATGTTGTAAAACTATCAGCACAGAATACTCTGCAGCATTAAAATTATGCTTTTCTTTAACATTAAGAAAATTGAGAAAAATAATTTTGCAATCTGCCTGAGGACTTTTTTTGAAACTTATTGTACTCAAGGACTGGGAAATAAAAAACCTTGTTTCACACATGCACTTCAGAAATGAGAATGACAAAATATACAATTAATAATATGATTCAACATCACATCACTGTTATTTGCATAATTTAAAAATCCAAAGAGCTCCCAGAAATCCCCTTTGGTTTACAATAAGCCTCTAATTATCTTAAAAAAAAAAAAAAAAAAAAAAAGGAACTGCACTGAAGCAAATACAAAACACTTGGACAAGAGCAACAACATTTTTAAGTAGTGAAGCACTTTTAAGGAAGATTGTTCTTGGCTCAGCTTGTAGAAGGGTTTTATTGTGCCCCAGCTGCAGACTGGTACCTGCTGGTCTCCTTGTTCTCTGGCTGCAGCACGGCCACAAGTATCTTGTGCTGTTCCCGGGCTGGCTGCAGTGCTTTTCCAGGGAGCCTCTTCCTGGAGTTCTTTTTGTTTTCAGCTACAGATTCATACAGAAATTAATTTCTAAACGGATGCCTTCTAGGTAGCTGCACTCCACTATTGTTCATATCGTGAAATACTCTACCTGTCTAAATATAGGAATTATTTCTTCCCTTGAGCGTTTTGCTACTCTATTCCATAGCCGTGGCTTTAGCACCTCTGCTGGCAATGAGATGGTGCAGCAGTCTTTTCATCTCCCTCAATTAGTTTTGGGGGGTTTATACCTTTTTCCTGTGCTTTGTATTACACACACTCTCCCTCTCTTCCCAATACTTTCTTCTATTACGTCTCTCTACATTTGGTCTGCCACTTGAATATGCTGCCTCTGATCCCACATGGACTTTCTTTTCAGCTTTTTAAACTTGAAATCTTTTTCCCCCACCATCTCCACTTTCACGTTTCTTCTTTCCCTCCCCACATATCTGTAGACAGATGTTATTTTCTTCTTTTAAAATTACTTCCTTTGTTTAGCAAAGTTTCCCCTTTTGTAAGAGATCAGCTGGCCTCTCAGGCAGTAAAAAAGGAGCTGCTGCTCCAGTACTTTCAATTGAAAGTGATCACTACCATGAATCACACAGTCCTTGAGAGACTAGTAATCTCCTGCTGTTGGAGGAGGATTGTGAAAGAAAAAGATGTGCATGGGACAACTGCAAGACTACGTACACCCTAAAATCTTTGGTATATGCTAACTGATCTTTCTGCAAAGAATCATATGATAATTTAGGTTGGAAAAGACCTCTAAGTCGATCAAGTCCAACCATTAACCCAGCACTGCGAAGTCCACCACTAAACCATGTCCCAAAGTGCCACATCTACATCTTTTAAATACCTCTGGGGATGGTGTCTGAGCCATTTCCCTGGGACAGCCTGTTTCATTGATTGACAGTCCTTTCTCTGAAAATTTTTTTTATCTAAACTTCCCCTGGTGCAACTTGAGGTCACTTCCCCTTGTCCTGTCACTTGTTACTTGGGAGAAGAGATAGACCCCCACTTCACTAACCCCTCCTTTCAGGCAGGTGTAGAGAGCAATACAGTCTCCCCTGAGCCTCCTCTTCTCCAGGCTAAACACCCTCAGATGCCTCAGATGCTCCTCAGAAGACTTGTGCTACAGGCCTTTCACCAGCTCCATTGCCCTTCTCTGGACTCGCTTCAGTCTGGCCCAGAACTGGACACAGGATTTGGGGTGTGGCCTCACCAGTGCTGAGTACAGAGGGACAATCACTGCCCTGGTTCTGCTGGCCACACTATTGCTGATACACGCCAAGATGACACTGGCCTTCTTGGCCACCTGGGCACATGTTGGCTCATGTTCAGCCAAATATAAACCAGCACCCCCAGGCTTCCCACTGGGCAGCTTTCCAGCCACGCTGTCCCCAGCCTGTAGTTCTGCATGAGGTCATTGTGACCCAGGTGTTGGACTCGGCACTCAGCCTTGTTAAACCACATACAATTGTCTTTGATTCATTGATCAAGCCTGTCCAAACCCCTTCTTACAATCCAGCATATCAACACATCTGCCCAACTTGGTGCCATCCACAAACTGACTGAGGTGCACTTGATTCCCTCATCCGGATGATTGATAAAGATATTAAACAGGGCTGATCCAAATACTGATCCCTGGGGAATCCCACTAGTGACTAGTTATCAAGTGGATGTGGCACCATTCAGCACCACTGTCTGGGCCCAGCCATCCAGTTTTTAATCCAGTAAAAAAATGCAACTGTTCAAGCCATGGGCTGCCAGTTTCTCCAGGAGAATGTCATGGGAGAAAGTATCAAAGTCTTTACTGATGTCCAGGTAGACAACATCCACAGACTCTCCCTCATCCAATAGGGGCATCACCTGGTCAATAACAGGACATAAGGTTGTTCACGCAGGACCTATCTTTCATGAACTTGTGATGGCTGGGCCTGATTCCCTGGTTACCCTGTAGGTGCTGTGTGTTTCTGTGAAGATGACCTGCTCCATGACCTTCCCTGGCACTGAAGTCAGGCTGACAGGCCTGTAGTTCCCCAGATCCTGCTTCTGACCCTTCTTGAAGATGGACATCACATTTGCTAATCTCCAGTGAGCTGGGACTCCCTGGTTAGCCAAAACTGTGTTAAATGATGGAAAGTGGCTCTGTGAGCACTTCTTCCAGTTCCTCCTTTCCCTTGGGTGGATCCCATCTGGCCCCATGTGTCTCTAAGCTGTGTAGCAGGTGCTAAATCCTTGAATTGTGAGGGTTTCATTCTACTCCTCATCCCTGTCTTCGAGCTCAGGAGGCTGGTACCCAGAGAACAACTTGCCTTGTTATTAAAACCTGAGGTAGAGAAGGCATTAAATACCCGAGCCTTTTTCTCATCTTTTGTCATCACTATGTTTCCCTCACATCCAGTCAAGGACGGAGATTCTTCTCAGCCCTCCTTTTTTTTGCTAATGTATTTATAGGACCATTTTTGTTGTCTGTTATAGCAGTGTCCAGATTAAGTTATAGTTGGGCTTTGGCCCTTCTAATTTTCTCCCTGCATAGCCTCATGACATCCTTGTAGTCTTCCTGAGTTGCCTGCCCCTTCTTTCAAAGGGAATAAACTCTCCTTTTTAAATTTTTTTCCCTGAGTTCCAGGCAAAGGTCTCTGTTCAGGCAGGCCAGTCTTCTTTCCCACCATCTCATCTTTCTACACATGGGGACAGCCTATTCCTGCACCTTTACAATTTCCTTTTTGACCTATACCCAGCCTTTCTGGCCTCCCTTGCCCTTCAAGACAGCTTCCCAAGGGACTCTGCAAATCAGTCTGCTAAACAGGGCAAAGTCTGCCCTCTGGGAGTCCAAGGGAGCAGTTCTGCTGATACCCATGACACAGACTTTTTCAGGTATGGGAATCCATCAGGGAAGCAGGCCAGACCCAGATGAGGAATTGGCAACAACCCAGCTACAAAATGTTGTAAGCTTTTCACCACAATGGCATTTTTGGAAAAAGAGACAAGATAACATTGCAATCAGCTAAGTATCGACAGTATGATACAGAGATTTTATTAATTGTTTATAATATTAGTAAGTGGTGTTCCGCTGGCACCATTTCCACATTAGCTCAGACAGAATGAACATTATCAGTATGTTTGTAGTAAATTATCATCATAAGACCTCTAAAGATGGTGGCAACCAAGCAGCATTGAGACAGGCAGATATGTAAATATGTCATGGAATCTGTTTGAAGTTTCCAGTGTGGGGTCTATTTAATAAGCCAACATGCGGTAGCACTGTAGTGGCAATGGTCAAAACACAAATCAAGAAAAGTCTTTAAAATAAAATACTTTTTTCCTGAATTTCTCTCATTCAACTACACTCTCTTCTAGCATGCAAAGCCTTGACCTTGCAAAATTATTACAATTGGCAACAGCTGGTGAAATATATTTAATTAACAATGGGTAACGATTGCCAGTATTTACTACAGCAGTCTGTTCAAACCAGAATTTGATAAGCTGGCAAAGCAAGGGAATAAAGTGAAAAAACAGTTTATACTGCTGGTCTAGAAAATCCAATTTTTTCTCTCAGACATGTGTTATGGTGGTTGAGAAAAACTGAAATACTGGAGAAAGTATATACCTAAAATCTGCAGTAAATTTGCACTAAAATCTTTACATTGAAGTTGAAAGATTATTGTAGCTGCTAAACTTTCCTTTATGTAGCCAGAGGTCTGAAAACATGACCTGCATGATGTTAAATAGAGTAACCCAAGCCTCTTGTAAAGCAGGCTTAGGCAAGAGGAACATGATTTACATTGCAACCCTTGCATCTGAAACTGCATTGTAATCTAAACATGGCAGAGACATGCGAGCAGTCCTTCGTTTCTGCTTTTTTAGCTTTACTACTTTCAGTTCTTGTTCCTTAACATTTAGACCTTTAAATTGGAAAAAAATGGTATTTCCTGAAGGAATTCTAGCTAAGCCATGCAAATTATAAAACAGCTACAGATGCTGAGACTGCAGAAGAGTCTTTTCCTTTGGGAAGTGGATTCACAATGATATTTTCATAGGTTTTGCTATCTGTTGTTAGCACTAATAATCAAAAAATATATCTGCCACTCTAGAAACAAGCATTGGATCATAAAAAACAAACAGAGTCTTGTTCATGAATATCTCAGATTAGCATGATACACATGATAAACACACTTCTGCGTAGCCCAAGCACATAGGTGTACCTTCTCACGGTGATTTCTCAGAGCAGATGCCCAACGTTTTCTGTGCTCATTTTTTCCTCTTGATCACCTTTTGCTGATAAAGTGTACACTGGGACAAATCAATGAGAATTTTCTATGACCTTCAGGCATTTTGGATATTTTCTGTATGCTCCTGTGAGCACTGCTAGAAGAACCAGATGCAATGGGCTGCCAGGAAATCTTCCACCTTTCAGACATTGTTGCCTCCTAGCTCTGACATCTTCCTTTGGCACAAGAAGGGTGCTAGAAAGGGAAGGTCAGTCTCATGGCAGAAGCATTTTGCAATGATTCATTCTGAGGCCCAAGGTTAACTAAGTTCTCATTTATTCATTGTAATTCAAAGCTACTCAGTCTTCATTATTTCCGTGAAGAATCATGAAGTTTGTTTTCCTGTATTTATGGACACTTAAAGAACTAAAACTCTCTGCTTTCAAGCAATGACTGATCCTGTTAATGCAGATGAAAAAAATATAATATGTTTATACTACAGAATGGCCAGAGAGCTTCAAAGCCATAAAGCTTCTGGCTTATTTAGTGCTCTCCTAAAAAGCATAAAGATGATCAAACAGATTATTTGTATTAAAAAAAAAAAAACCAAAAAAAAAACAACAAAACTTTTCAGTCTAAGAATTTCTTTTCTAAGTTCAATCTAAAATCGTGTTTTATGGCTACATTATAAATTGCTTAAAAATGGGGTTTATAATGGAAATGGTGACAAACTTAACTATGGCAGCACTAGCAGGCGCCAGCATAATTACAGTCTTCTCAAGACATAACTTATTACAGGCTGCACAGCAGAGCCAGTATTTTGTATTTTAATTAAGAAACCTGGATTTTGTTTGTAATAATTGACTGTTATGCTGCCCCTCTTGCCAGGACACTCTTTTACAAGAGACTCTTGCCTCTAGTAGTCTTTCTTTGTTAAATATTTTAAATACATTTTATATTTTTGACTAGAAGATTGCATGCATTTTATAGGTCATTATTAACTGTCTTTTGATGACTTAAGATGTTCTGTGTTTTTATAATGGAGATTTTTTTTCTCTCATCTGTGACCAGAAAAGGTTTACAGTTTAGGTCTCTGAGAAGTATAATACTGTAATATCTGTGCTATCTGCCTCAATCTGTACCATGCAGGCCTTCCATAAGGAAGCATACTCTTTGGCAATGCTCTCCTAATGCCCTAGGCAAGTACGACAGACCCAGACTACAGAGATACCAAAACACTTAGAGTGTCTCTATGCTGGCCCCACAAGGGCATTGTGCCAGCTCCCACCATGTGGTATCTCTTCTGAGATGCCTCAGAGAAGTTCATCTGTATTTCCTACTTGTTACAAGCTCCTTGTACACTGCTGAAATAAAAAAAAGGCAAAAATGGCCCATAGTGGTCTGAGAAACATCAGCTGTTTGTCAGTGTTGGGAGAGAGCCAGCCGGGCAGTGGGGCAGTGCCACATGGGTTGCTGCCTGCACCTCAGACCCTCAGTGGCCTCTGCTGGCCACATTCCCCAACCTGTCTTGCCCTCACTCCCTCTCTTCACCTCTGCAGCAGTTGCTGCTCCCTCAGTTTTTCAGCTTTGCCTTCGTTTCCTGATTTCTTTCAGTTGTTCATGTTGCAGGAGTGTGTCCTCCGCAGCCAACGCTGACAAATGGCAGCAGCTCTGTACATGCCTAGTCCACAACACTAGGTATCTAATTTTGACAGGAGGTAATTAGATGTTCAGAGAAGGACCCTGATATGCACAAAATTAAGTAGGTCACACCAGCACACGGGCAATTTAATATGCTGTAGTTTTAACGGGCACATGTACAAATGATATCTATAGAAGCATCTAGCATTTTTCACTGGAATCAACATATGAATTAAAGCAGTTCCGAACAAATAGAATATTTTTCTCAAATTAATTTTTTTTCTATGCCTGACTGGCACTGAGTACAGCAGACTCAGCTAAAAGCATTGTTCACAGTCCCTTTCTTTCTCTCTTTGGACTCAGAACAATGCTGTTCTAACTAACACTATTCAGTCATTTTCCCCCAGGACTGTCTACCAACCAGAGAGATTATCAAAGTTAATTATGTCACTTCCTTTCTTTTCTCCAACACACTTGCAGACTAAGAAGAGAGACAAAGGAGTCAGCCTTACCAGCATATCTCTCTCTGCTTTCTCCTACAGAAGTTTGCCCCCTGCCAAGAGGACCTTCAACAAGACATTGCTGAATTTGGATCTTCCAAGTGGAGCACAGGAAAAAGAGCATAGGATATAATCTACCACTACATGGTATGGGAGGGGAAAAAAATCTAGAAAACAGTGGTATTGTCTTGTGATTTTCTTTTGGATCCTGAAGCAGTTAACAGTATTACATTACCGAAGACTTATAATTATGGCCAAATAGATGAGTAAAAATGGGAAAAAAAAGGTTTTATTTATATTTTGTGTCCTTGGAGAACAAATACAAAGTGAAGGTAAGTGAAGGAAGAAATAGACAGCAAGAAAATTCATAGAAAAGTTTCATAAGAAATTATATCACAGGCCTTTCTCAAATATCTATATTTGAGAAATCAAATATCTTAAATATCACTCTTCACCAGCTATTTATTAGGTGGCATTGATTTCAACTGTGTGAGGGGAAAAAAGCTGGAAAATATGCTTCAGTCATATTGTTCAGTCAGAGGAACTGATGAGCAAGCAATAATTTGTGGGACGACTGGAAAGGCTGGAGTCTGAGCCTAGGAAGCCCACATCTAGCCAAGGTCCAGTGAGGTCCCTAGGAACAGGAAAGTCTATTTGATGCACCGGTGGATCATTTTCTGGGTGCTGACATGCATCCTGCTTTCAATCATGAGAAAGAGGGAAGGTTGTAAGGTGAGATGTCAAGCAAGTTCCAGTCAGCTGATGCTATACAAGGGAAGGAGCAACCTTGTCCAGCCAAGTTATCCAGTGGGAGAGGCACCCTGCATCTTCCAAGCAGTGTTGTGGAGCTGAGAGCAAGGAATCAGGGTGGGGTATGACCACCAGACTTTAGAAAAGCCAGTAGATTTGAGGACTGCTAATGAAGTATAATTGCAGTAAGTGCTAATATAGGTTCAGTTCCATAATTTTTTCTCTGCTTGGTCATATGTTAAAACACCTTTTCATCTGATTCTCCAAATACAGCTCGAGCAATATTTCATCATGCAGGAAATGATAGGGACCAGCAAACAGACTGGATGTGACAATGAAAAAGAAAAAAAAACCCAGCCCCATCATCTGACTTCTTTATCCAAACTGACTAGACTGATTGCCTTGACATCACGTTTATCAATTCCACATGTTTTATGGGGAAACTTTTTCTAATTCCCAGAAAAGGATGCCTACAAAGGTGAAAGTAGAAACAAGTAGAATCCATTTCCTAGGAGTATGTGTTTGACTGCAGCACTATGTTATTTTCTACTACAGAAGGCAAGTTAATAGGCCCTTTTAAAAGCAGCAAATATTTTTGAAAAACTGCATGTATTTCAGAAACAAAACTTACAGAAAAAGAGGTGTCAGACAAGCAAATAGAGTATAACTGTCTCTTCTGTGGTCAAGAGGAAGACAGCTAGACAGAGAAGTCCCTGAAAACCAACATCTTTTCCTCTTGAAGCCTCTTGTAATCTGAACCTGAGTTATTGTAATCTGAACCTGTCAAGATTTAGGCTACTCAAGAAGAAAAGAGAGATAATTAAAAATACTATTAGGAGTGATTGCTAGAAAACAAGAATTAGATATTAGTCTCCCAAGAATGATGCACAAATAGGAAACTAATGAACCTAAATGTCTGCCACCAGATATCAAAACCAGGAAAAATATAATAAGTAGAATAAAAGACAAAGGATTTTTATTGGAAATACAATACTATTTTTACAGGATTTGTCAAAAGAGAGTTTCCTATACAAGATGTACAAGAGCTAAGAGCAAAAGTTTCATTTTGTTTACCTGACAGGAAACCTTTTCTCTCTCATGTCATGTGTCTCATTAAACCTGAGAGTTCAACGGGAGCTGAGCAACAGGATTATGTGCTATCATTATCAGTTGTGAATCCGTTTTCAGGTTCTGCAGTCATCTTCCATTTGTTCTCCGAATGCAGTGTGGAGCATGATTCCTTCTCAGCTGGAATTGTTCTGGTGACTTCTGTCATAACATTGGAATGATAGGAAATGTTGGCCAAATCATGCAGGCTTTAGTCAGGCAGTGCACCTAATTAAGTCAGTGAGAGATTTTCTCTTCATTTGAACTGTGGAAATGGGCGTGTTGTCTTTATTCACTCACAGATCACGATTTTTACCTTTCGTTTGTTTGTTTGTTTGTTTTTGTGCAGTACTGAAGGATAATATGAACACTGTCTGGCTGTTTAATGCAGCAATAATCCTGTCTACAATGTCCCAACTCCATCCTTTGTAGGGGTGCAGATGGATATAAAGGTGTGTGTTACAGCACATGCGCAAACTCATTCTAATCAGTGGCAAAATGTGCTCTGGCCCCGTTCCAGCAGAGCACTCAATCATATGCTTATCAGTTGAAAGGATGACTCAAATACTCCAAATTATGAACATGCTTTTATGCCTTGTTCCATCACACCCAGAATGTTTGCACCATTAGCTTGGATTAATATTAAACAGAGACTGAAAGAGATGAAATGAGGGAGAGAGGTTTAGAGCAAACTGACATTCCAGCCACTGCAGCACACAACTGCGATATTTTAATCCTACTAATACTTTTCAAATGGTTTTTTACAACCACCTGCTTAACAGATGAGATCTCTGATTAGAAACTTAAGCCTCTGGTCTTCAGGAGTACTAATTTTTTTGAGAAATAACCTCATTTTTAAGTCATCCCAAACCATTCCACTTGCATTTAAGTTGGTGTCATCAGTATCTCAGTTTCCTGGGCTGAATACTGAAAATGTCCTAAGGTCTTTGCTTTTCCTAGAATTATTTCTCTTACCTGGTGCAGATGACACAATATCCATAAAGTCAGGACCTCTTGCAGGTAAGCCCCAGGTGTCTGTGTGTGATGTCTGAGTGAGGCTACTGATCAGATTCCAGTCTGGCACAGCTTCTTTTCCACAGCCACATGAACCTTTTGCTTCCTGAACCATGGGCATGCCCTACTTTTACCCATCGATTTACTCGTAATGAAATAATACTCAAAGTCAGAGAAATATTTATATGATAAAGTAGTAAAGAAATGAATGCCTTGTATGGATGACATAAAATAATATTATTTTTAATTACTGTGTTATTTGGTAAAAGGTAATAAAAGAAATGCATCAAACCAGAAAACTTCAGTCATTAAGACTTAGAAGACAGTGGCTACAGACAGTTAGAGACGAACAAATGCATAGACAAACAAGAATTAATGATAAATACTTGGAAAATACTTAGAATTGGAGAGAACCAAAAGTCTGTTAAAAGCCAAAGTAGGAGAGCAAAAAAAGGGGAGGGATTCCAAGGACACCTGAACGAGATTATATTTTATAGAAATTTCTTCATTGTAGCTCAAGAAAATACACAGAAATTGTTCAGTGTAAGTTTCTAAGGAAAAAAAGAAAATCAGTGTTGATGTTATGGACCAAAGCTCTGTGGTTACCATCATGCTGCAAATATGTCATCTTTAGGTTACAAACCAATATTTTTGTACACCTTTGAAAAAAAAAAAATTGGCAGGTCTCCACCGTCACATTTAATGGTAGTATGAGGCTGATACCAATGGGAGTGGTTCATTCCCATGCTCACTAGGCATACGTAACAAAAGAATCAAGAGTAAGAGCACAGATATGCACACACAATTAACTCAATAAATGAGAAGCGAAAAAATAACAGTTTGCTTTTACATGACATTTATACTTGTGAATGAAGTTTGCACAGACACTATCATTTACACTTCTTATTTCACCTCCAATCTACAGCAGTGTGAACGACCTGCCATTTTATTTAGATTTTTACTACCTGAATAAAACAATCTACAAATTGTCCATTACTTACATCTCCTCTTATTTCCCATAAGGTGGCTTGAACAACTGGAAACTGATCTCTGTTATTTTTCATCTTAGCTTCACCATTCCAGTGCCCAACTTGATTTGACAGAAACAATCTAGTTCCCGGTTGGTGACTATTAGGGAACTTTGTGGGACAGACAGCCATTTGTCATTGGGCCACCATCTCTCTGGAGGTGGCTGGGACTTATATCCATCCTGCCTAATGGCAAGCATAAGGCTAGGCTCTTCACAGTCAAAAGAGAGGAATGTGTCTAGCCAGGATGCATTTCATTCCTCAGGCATCCCCATCCTTCTCAAGAAATTACAAGCCACTAGAATCCTGTAGTCTGTAATTCTCTTCCAAGGACAGCACTGCTCGCCCAACACTCCAGCTTTTCTGTTTAACAGGAGCTAGGCGTGTGAATGATTCAGTAAAGATAGTTGTGCATGGATTTCTATCATGGGATTTTTCCATAAATATAAAGAAAAGAGAATTGATGAAATATACCATGTCAACCATCTGCAGTAGTAGAATCTATCTGACCCTATCCAATACATGTAGAGGTCATTTTCAACACACATTGATTGTTCACTGTGGAAGTACCAATGCATTGTTCCTAGCTTAAAAAATATGATACACTTACAAACTCGATATGTCCAGGAGACACAACAATACTGAAAATTAACAATGTCTCATAAAAGTCGCTGACATTTTGATTAAGTTAATTGTGGAAACTATTAACTAAATATCTCAGTGAATTACTAAACCTAATACATCAAATATCTAAAATGTATAAATAATGAATTTTAAATCTGTCAGAGTATGGGTTAAATATATTATATGATAAATATTATTCATCGCCACTAATAAATTTTCTTAAGCAATCTTAATCCTGCTTGCTGGTTTATGCTAAAGTAATATATGGCAAGCACTGGGGTTTCACTCAGAGCTTCATTTTTTATCATAAGAGAACTCATGTTTTTGGAGAAACACAGATTTACAATCAAGGAGACAGCTATATGACAATCTTGATAGAGAAGCTGGTCATACTGTGGGCATATTTAATAAAGAAATAAATCAAACATTAAAATAATTCTCTGAGGAAACTTACTTCATTTGAAGGGAGAAATGAAGGTTCAGCAGTAACCATAGTGAGTTCATATTATTGCCTTTGTTTTTATAAGTTGTTGCCATGACTTTTTTGACTTTTGGGCTAGATTGGACTTAAAACACAACAGATGGCTACAATTATGTGTCTGTAACTCTTTTTTAGAACAACTAAACAGAGCACAATAAAATAAACAGGCTTATATTCCAAAGAGACTCCAACAGTTTAAGAGAGCTATACATGGTTATTAAAAAAAAATCCCAAACATTCTAGACTCTGTATACAATAGGAATAAAACATAAATGAGAAGTTAGTTTCACAATATGCTGTATTCCACAGGCACATGATTCATACCTATAATCTAATTCCTTTGACTAGCAATTTCAGGAATAAAATGAAATCACATTATAATTTTGTGATTATTTGGGGTCCAAGTGTGCATTCCTTTCAACAGCACAGCTTCCATTGAATTTTGTCTCAACTAGAAGTGCTATCTTGGGCTTTTTCTAGGGTAGCTTTTAAGTAAGTACAGCTTAATTTTAATGTCTTTTATCTCGAATGAGTCTTTAAGGTCTTTAAGAAGCTTTTGGATCAACTGTGTCCTAAAAAGAAATTTATTTAATTACCTCATGGTACCTCAATTTGTGTACCAGCAGACTTAGTAAAGAGCAAAAATAGACTTTAATAAGGGAACTGAAAAAGTCATGGAAAATTTTTGTAACTAAACAACACCCCACTGAATCAACAACACAACACTGTTGTGCCTTTAAGGCTACGTTGTGTAACAAAGATTAACACAAGCTATTTTGAAAAACAAAAATCAGGGTATATTTTAATGGAGAATCAGCTTAACCTTTGAACTTTCTGGAACTGTTCTTTGCTATTTTATTTTTTAAATGAGGCTGTTAATTAATTTCTTCTCTATAACTGTTCAAGTTATTAAGGCATTTTAATCATAGATTTTAGACACATGTGTAGGTTACTCGGGGTATTACTAGCAGCGTCCTGGTCATGCTCTGCCTGGGTTAGCCAGCAAAGAAACGTTTATGGCCCAAGAATGAGCCTTTCTGCTCCTGTCACACCTCAGGCTACTAAGTCCAACCCATACAGCACATTCCCACATTCTTTTTCCCATTTATGACTGAAGCAGAAACTTGGGGTTTTTTCAGAAATCACTGGTATGTCCAGCGACTACATGACCATACCTGCAAGACTGATGTCAAGCTGAAGTTTTGCAAGTTAAAGTCAACAGCTTTCTTTGCCCTCATCAACAGCATAGTCTACCTAAACTGTAGACAAATGCAGAGCAACAGGGACTTGAATAGGTCAGTCTCAAGCACCCATTCATGTAATCTTCTATTTCTTCTATGAAAAGTAACCATAATTTGCCCAAGAAGAATGTGGGGGTCTGGATCCATCAGTGGTGGAATGTCTTCATTTCTGTAGGCTTCTGTTACTCCAGCCTCATCCCCGAACACATTTAGCATATTTTCAAAGCCCTGTAAAAACCTTTGAATGGACCACACTGAAGAGTTTTTGACATGACGGTGGCAGCACACTGAAGGATCAAGAGTTTTTAGTAAAATGCCTCCTTATCTCAGAAGATAGGAAAGGAGTTTCTTGATTTCAGTCCTGTTGACTCAACAGTTCTCATTGATCTTCTCATCTTTTGTTTCTCATCCCTGCTGTACGCAGCTTCCATGGGATGCTTTTTGCTTTGAAAAGTGACATTTTTCACTACTTATCAAGAGCACAGTGAATTTTTAAAGTAAGAAATTATCTAAGCTGTGAAAGCAAAGGTGACAAGCACAAGAAACTTGGACAGCATAATAAAAGCATGATAAATCATAAGATACAATCAAGATGTCCAGTTCAACAAAGCCCTCCAGCATATGCTAACCTTTGAACACATGCAAAAATTCACTGAGGCCAATTCCTCTTAAGCACTTTATTGGATCCACAATAAGTTTTAGAACACAGTAAGTAACAAAAACTGTGACAGACGTCATATGTTTCAAGATTTATTTTTACACATTTATTGAAACTCTGTGTACAAAATGATGATTTTGCCTTCATGGTGTCCACAACTAATCATTTCAATGATATCACTTCAGCATTTGCTGTAGTGCCCTAATTTTAGTCAGAGTGAAATATCGGGTAAATCTATATACAGACAATTTATTCAGTCTGGTTATGTATATATTCAAAAATGCCAAGGAAAATGGGAAAACCAGATTTGCTGTACCACTGACACTTGATTTGGAAGTGTCATGGAAAAATGGAAAAATGCAAAAGGTGAAAGGCAATAGTACTGTTTAAGGTGGGTTAGACCAAGACTGACTGATAAAGTGTAATCACCAATACACATTTTAAATTTAAAATTTTACTGTCATGTTGTCACTATGGTTCATAGAAAAGGCTTTGCTGACGGATATTCACATACACTGTATGTACAGAGTCATTCTCTGTAATTGTTATTCCTTGAATTATGAAGAATTATAGATTTTCCTTAGTTTGGTTGATTTTTAGTTTAATCCTGATTTCTAATGTATCAAACATGTTTTGCTCCTTACTTCAACAGTTCCTTTAAAGTCATCTCATCACTTTAACTCTGCCTAGTTAAATGTTTCCTAAGAATCTTTATAAGCGGTTGAGGTCTAAATGAAAAAACACGGAGGATGCCACATGAATAGGAAAACTCTGCTTCAGCTCCTTCAAACCAAATTCCAACAGCTTCTGTTGAAATCATGAACTCACCACTTTCTTTATGAAAGCTGACACTTGTGAACCCCAACACTCCCCAGAAGCTTCATTTTGTAAGATCCGATGAAGGATGAAACAGCAAGGTCTCTAGCTTTGTTTAATAGGTAAAGAGATAGGACCACACCAAAGTGTAAATGGGAATTGCCAGGTTGCTGCAAAGAGTTTTTCAGTCTTGCAGCACTATTTATATGAGACTTCTTTCTCCTACAAGAAAACTGATGGGGGAGTTTTCTTCAACTTGCTCAAACACTTCATGGAAAGGAGATTAGTTTGGCTTTAATTTAACCAACTAAATTGAGTGTTATTACTGGAAACAGCTCTAAGCTTTTCAATTCCCCTAATGAGGTCCAAACTTCTATGGATGCTATCACCTGAGACTACTGTAATATTTTATTTGGATTTAAATCTTTAACTTGGCAGCACTGCTGTGTCTCCGTGGACACCTCTCATTTTAGTTTTATATTCTCCCAGGTGGTTGATTACTTATCCCCGTAACAAGATTCCTTTTCATATTGAGGAAGCTCTGACCTCCATTCCAGCACTGTACTGAAATTTTAGCAGACGTGGGATGTTGTTTTTGTTTGTTTTGTTTCGCTATCAAGACCAAACAATCCATTATATTGGATTTATTTGACAGATATTTCAAGGCACCTCAATTTGCTGAGTTTCTTTGATTCTTAATGTTGTTTGGAACTAATCTCTCTGCTAACATGAAAGCAAGCTAAGAGCCAAGATTTTTATGGGAGACAGGAAACGTATATTTAAAGTAGTGCTGTGTTATCTTTTACAGCAACAACAAAGGGAATATAGACCCACATATACCCCCAAGTGACATAGTTGATTTTTTAACTGGTTTTAAGTGTAAGTTCTTGGAATATTTATATGGTATCAGCAAGAGCATTAAAATCTGCTTAGAACCACAACCCCAGAGTAGCATTACTGTCTGCTAACCTGCCCAGAACTGTAATGGATACCTGATCAGTTGGAAATGTTATTTCACAGAAGGAATTTCCCTTTGTTGAACATTTGCCCTCCATTTTATGTTTACAAATAGAAAACTAGAAAAAAAAACCAAGCCACGTAGGCAATCTTTTCAACAAAATTATTTATATACATTAAAACAGCTCCTCATACACAAGAAAGGCTATTTCTAGACATGGATACCATTCTGTGTGACAGACCTCACTGAAAAAGTTCCCTAAAGCAATGTAGCAAGAAATAGCATTATACTATCCAGAGAATCTTCTTCTAATCTAGGAATAAAATATGTTTATTTAGCCTAATTGGTCTCTATGAGGTGTTGAGGTCTACAGGGTTGTTAAGATATCTATACAAGAATTGTTTCTTGAGATGCATGATTTGTGAAATAGTAAATCTGAAAATGGTAGCAGAGAAAGCAAGGTTGAGCTCACTTAAGAAATACAGTTGGCAGCATAATGTTTCTACAAGAGACATGAGTTAAGGCAAACAAATTTGACAATGTTTATGTTTTCTGCCTGATAAAAGGATTAAGAAACAACAGCATAAAATCAAAATCCAAAATAAAGGGTGATTTCCAACAAGTTACAAAATAATTTGTTGTATCAGCATATAATTTCAGTAGTTGAAAGTAATACAATGGACATCCTCAAACTACACAATAGGGAGAAGGGCATCCTTCGAAAAATAATTTGTGTTTTGCTATTTCATATGCAATGCAAGAATTTAGAATTTTCAGGGTAGTGTGAGGGTACTGACATCATTCTGCATGAGACAGTTCTTGCAAGAACACAGTCTCCTTCTAAGGCTCAAAACAAGCTAGAGAGAAAACAGCATAAGTAAATTCCGGCAACGTATCACTGTCTTGTCTTTTGGCAACTGTTTCCTTTCATTTAAATGAATCTTTAAACCTTTATTTTAACAGAGAAAGAGATTTTCCATTCTTAAAGATATGTGGTAGTTTAAGAGTTCTTAAGGAATGATGGACCAGCATACTCCAAGCAGACTGGCCTTCTCAGAAACCAGAGGAGAGGATTGTCACTTAACTGCAGGAGCTACTCTGGGGGTTCTGCCTGATGCCAGAAGTACTGAGGTGCCTTCAGATACTGTCAGGATGTCTCCTTTGTCAAGCAAAACGTTGTACCTGAAACCAAGTTATGCTGAGAACATGCATTCTTTTATGCTCAGTCAGCCTAATTTTCCTTCTGCAGAACTGCACATCCAGTTCTCTCACTGGAGTCATCAGATCGGGTTCATCCAGATTAGAAATATATACATCTGAGCTGGGTTACCCCACCCACTGGCAGCAGACTCGAAAAGACAGAACATGTATTGTGCCTAAGAACGCCTGTGCAGGGAGCAGCATGCAGTGGCTGACACAGATGCATGAAATGGAGAGTGATGAATCCAGCCTGATCCTTTCCTGTCTCTGGCCACAGTCCCATGGACAGAGGGCAGTGTGCTCACTCCTGCTGTGGGGGTGCTATGTGCCCTCCCTGCCAGACCTGGGATGCGTAAATATGTTTCCTGGACACATCACCCAGAAAAATCTCACTGAAGATTATACAACCTGTGCAAAAAAGATTTTGCAGAGGCCTGTTACAGATTTTCCCATGAATAGCAAATATCACATTCTGATTCCAAAATGCCTTTTCTTACCAATTCCTCCTCACTAGAATTTCAAATCCCTTACTCCAGAGCACCAGACAGCAAGCCTCATGAAAAGAAAAGATCCCAGATTTTATTTTTAAAAAACAAGGAACAAATAATTCACTTTCCCTAGACTTTATTAGAAATGACTGAACCTTCTCAGCCAAAAATTTTCAAAAATTTCGGCCTGATGCATATCCAGGATATAAAATAGTACCCTGAAAAAGTGTTACAGTTTAGGAAATCATAAGGAGATGAAGTTAGAACTGGCAATATTAAAAGCATGGGTGATTCAACTAGTCTCAATAATAAATAAATTACATAATATCGAGGATATTTTTTAAGTCACAAGGACAAGTTAACTAACTATAAGTTAATTAAAGCAAACTGAGATCCAAGTATTTTTCTGTTTGGAAACTTTCTACTGACATTCAGCAGTCCATCTGTTCCATGGATATAAAAAAATAAAATAAGTTTAGCTAGAGTTAAGGTCTTTGACACCCTTTTGCTTTCCACTGAGCTTTTCAGAATACATTCTATCACCTTCAGCCTGAGAGGTAGCTGGGTTTTTTCAGTGTTTCCAGCCTGCAGACAATATTGAAGTCAAACTTGTAGGAAAAACATTCACAGTAAAAAATTGCATTATCAACTGTGGAGTTTGCCTCATGCTGAGAGAAACGCTTAGGGAAAAATAAGTCAAAGCACAGATCCATATTTACATAAATGCATGTATGCAAGAGAGAGGGAGATTTCTCTATCTATGTATATGTGCAGTGCACATTTGCTGCATTATTCAATGAAGATTCCAGCTGCTGGAGCTGCAAATGCTCTAGGAAGGGCTGGCAAAACAAGAATTGCTGTCTTGCCACGGTGCTGCACCTAAGCCACATTAAACTGAATACCCATGCACAAATTAGTGACAACTATTAAAAGGTAAAAAGCTTATCAACTCAATATGCTACCCAACACAAAGCACTTAAAATACAAATATTATATTATATGTACAGTCTCAAAACATTGTACATATTATAATGGAAACATTGTAACAATAGTATTTGCATCCATTTCTTTGCAGCTTCTTTTAGATAGATTTTTCTATACAGAAATTTCTATAAGCATTTCTGATTTCAGTGCCACTTAAGTAACAAGAGATTTTTGCAATCAAACCTTTGCAATTTAAATTTACTTATTTACTTACTTTTTTACTTACTAATTTACTTATTGCTTACTTTATTTGTAGAAAGAGAGTGAGGCTGTATATTCAACGGAATCTGGATAATGTATGATCAGATAAACTTTTTATAAATAAAATCCCTGTACTTGTGGGCAAAACATAGTATTACAAATCCAGTAATTCTGTATTTTGTTCAAATTGTTAAACATTCTGGTCCAAAGTATCTTCTGCCATCTAGTGGGAAAAGCGCCTCACAGGCTGCCTTCAGGCGCGCTGCTTCCCTGCTGCTTGGAAAAGCCACAGATAAATATTTACGCTGACTGGAAAAGCTTTAGCAGAAAAACTGCTTCAGCAGAAAAACAGCCTCACTTCGGAAATCTTCTTTGAGATAAGTATCTACCCAGAAAATTCGTCATTAATATTGGACTCTATAAATGCAAAATTTAAACATGGGATGTGTTTAGTATCATAGCTTTATCTCTTGAAGTACTTCAGAACGTAATTAAAGTTAAGCATATCAAGTATATACCAAGGACCAAAACATCATATTATCAGACAATCTGAAGGAAGAATCCAAAACAATAGCTTCAGTTTCAACTAAAAGCCTGAGATGGTTTGCTGTCAAAATGCAAAGGATTAAAAATCAGTGTATCTATATACTGGTTAGAACCTCTTCCAAATAATGGTACAGTGCTTTCAAAAATCCTCCCAGTTTCTTGTACATGATTACATACAGTATATTCAACCTAAAAAAATAATTACTCTAGTATATAATGAGATGAGAATTTTACAACATTTAGTCCAGACAAAGTCAGAAGACACCATAATTGCAGCATAGCTGAAATTAAGCTAAGAATAGCTAATAATAGCTATTTAGCTAAGAATAGCTAATTAAGAATTAGTTTTCCTCTTAGCTGGTCTTCACAGCATCACAGAACCAATTAGGTTATAAAAGACCTCTGAGATCATGAAGTCCAACCCATGACTGAACACCACCTTGTCAACTAGACCATGGCACTAAGTGCCATGTCCAGTCTTTCCTTAAACATTTCCAGGGACAGTGACTCTCTGGGCAGCCCATTCCAATGTGTAATCACCCTTTCCATGAAGAAATTCTTCCTAATGTCCAACTTAAACCTCCCCTGGCACAGTTTAAGACTGTGTCCTCTGGTCCTATCACTGGTTCCTTGGGAGGAAAGGCCAACCCCCACTTGCTACAACCTCCTTTCAGGTAGTTGTTGATCCCTTCCAAGGGATTTAATACCTCAGATACACAAATCAGAACTGTCAGTCCTAAGAGGCAATATATTCTTGTATTTGCATTCACACTGTAGCCTGGAAAGCTGTGCTGGGCACATTTTTTGGAGAAAAGTGACAGTAACCCAATAGACCTCCTGCAACTTTCCTCCACATTCCCACAGTCAAGCAATAAAGGAAATTACAGCTTAAGTCCATAAAGACTGCCCACAGAGAAGGACCAATGCTAGATTCAGGAGCTCTGAATTCAGCAGAGAAGGGGATGTTCTGATTCATGTCTATGAAGAATCACAGTTCAGGCCTATCCAAACCAGAGATTTTATCCTCATTGTGCCACTGACTAGAGAGGTGTTATTTCTCTGAACACTGAAGAATATTCTGTGATTCTGCGACCAGAACTGGGCCAAATTCTGCTCACAAGGCCACACCTGCAGGATGAAGGTGTGAGAGACCCTGGTGTCACAGCAACAGCCATTGGGAAAGGGTTTGTATGGCAGGCTGGCCCCAGCCCTCACACACTTGCATGCTTATACCCCCGAGCCAGTGGGACCAGAGACAGAAGAGGACAAACCGGAGTGAGAAAGCCCATGGATTGAGATGAAGACAGGGAGATCAATTACCAAGCACTGTCCTGGGCACAACAGATTCACACTGGGGAATTTCATGTCAATTAAAATAAACATTTAATAACTGATCCAGAAAATGGGGGGAAAAGGCAGAAATAAAAAAAAACGGAAAAAACCACCCATCATCCTCTCCCAGGCCCAGCTCCTCTTCAGGGACCTCTCCTCCCCACAGCTGGTCCCCATGCCACTTCTTCCCTCCAGGCCTCTCTCCTCCCTCCTTGCTCTTGCCGCAGGTCCATTCAGTCCCTTTAGGGGAGGTGATGGGTGGTATGGGGATGGGGGTCAGTTCACAGTGGTTCCTCTCTGCCAATCCTTCTTTCTCTCAGTTTGCCCATGCACTGGCATGTCCCCTCCATGGGCTGGAGTCCCTCTGGGGTGTGCCTGTGCCACCATAATGTTCCTCCTACTCCTCTGTGTGTTCCCTCTGTTCCCTCAATTCCCTCCTCCTCCTCTGTACCCATCTCCTCCCGTTTTCTCCCTTCTTGAATACATTTCCCTGCGGTGCCCCGCCCCGGCCATGGGCTCAGCCACGCCCTGCAGTGGGTGGTTGGATCCGGCTGGAACCGGCTGTGTCCGGCTGGGGCAGCCCGGCCTCCCGTCACGGAGCCCCCGCAGCCCCCACTGGGAGCCTTGCGTTCTAGAGGAGCTGATCAATATCAATCTAGATTGTAATTAGCTATCTTTTATAATATTGAAAGTAGCAGCAAAGGAAATCATACCTCCTACATGGAAAGGTTATTACAGTAGAAATAAAATGAATCCTAGTGTAAGGTTAACCATACATGTGTAGGTTGCATTATTTGTTTTTCCTCCATGGGGTCCCTAGTAACTAAAAGCATCAGGAAAATATTTGTTTACTGTTCCTGTCTGGCTCAAACCCACAGTTTTTTAAGCATTTACTCTAAATCTTGCAAACAAATGTAAAAACAACAGAAAAATCAAATATACTGGCTGAACTGTTTTCTTTTGGATGATAAAACATCTCTGCCTGGGGTATGACAGCAGAATCCAGCTCTCTTCTCTGTGGCCATCTTGTCAATTCTCTAATGCTGAAACAGGGACAAGAAAAACACCTGAAGAACCCTTTTCTGAACCTAAGTCTTTAGGTCCCTATGTACCCCACAGCTCTACAGCTCCACAGGAACAATTCTGTTTCAAGTGGCCGTGTAGGGATGGGGGCAAGCAGATTCAGTGGAGGCATACCAGAACATGACTTAACATCAAACATTCAGATGAGGATTACCCAACTGCCCTGCATGCCAAGGGGAAAGAAGAGATGAAACAAACTGTTCTATTTTGACATCTGAACTTCACGTCACATATTTCTTCTAACAGAAAATGATCTGGAGAAAAAGGAAGGGACAGCCAGAGTTGCATTAGCTTATGTCTCAAAGCTGCCGTCCTCTCAAGTCATGCAGAAAGGTGCGCTTCCCACTGAGGAGCTTCTCAAGCAATTTACAATTACTGTCATTTACAGATGTAACATTATAGAAAGCACCCAATTTGTTAGTGGACCTTAAACCTACGGACTTGTTCAGAGCATACTAAGAGCAAAGGTCAGCACAAAAATATTTGGCAGATTCATCTGGCGTGTGAATACCTGCTACAGATGGTACAGCTCACGCTTGATTTAGAGCAGAGACTCAAATGCCCATCTCCCACATCCAGACTGAGCACTTATTACTCTTTGCTATTTTTCACTGGCAAAAAAACCCTAGACATAAGCTACCTATGCAGCTGGCCTGAATTAGGATTTTGACTCCAGAAGAAGAAATATATGAGATGAGGGAAGATCTAGATCTGGCACTAGCACAGCAGATTAGGAACAGCACTATAATATTAAAGTTACTTAAAGATATAGATCAAGATGAATTTACAGCTAAAACTGCTAGCAAAACACAAAAGGGAATCCAATTTCAGCATAAAGTCTGTAGAAAAAATACTATTATTTTAAATATTTTCAGATCCATTAAGACTTTTATTTGGTTAAACATCCAAACATAAATGAAATAAACTAGCTTGCTATTCAAGGCTAATTACAAATCTTTGACAGAGAAGTACAAATACTTACTATTCTCAAATAACATAATGACAGGCAGAGACTAAAAACATTTTTTCCCCTAAGTAGAAACAAAATAATAATAACGAACCAAACAAACAAACAAAAGGCCTGAAAAGAATAGAAACAACTAGTTTATTCCATGACCTGGAAGTTCTTTCAATTTATGCAACATGTTTCTAGATGACCATGTCACTTCAATTTTCTGTTCCTCTGAGAGCATTGTTAAATGTAAGTGTTGCAAAGCTTCATAAGGTAAGTCTTCTAAAATGTATTAAAACTGACCAAGAAGAAAAGTGTGGAAACAGAAGTCAAGACTTCATGGCTTCCTTCCAACCTTAGCTTCTGCCCCAGATGAAAAGGCAGTCAAGTGAGAAAACAAAATGCATCAGTTTATGTCCTGATTAACTTGGTATGATTGCACGAGTATATTGGAAAAAAAGAGATTGCTGTCTTATTTGTAAATTATAATGTGATCATAGAATTAGAGATAATGTTGCCAATCACTCTGATGAAGCAGAAATAAAGGTCTATACTTGATCTTAAAACTGATTTTTTCTTGATTCTTTTGCCTGATCAAACAGCTTTAATTTTTCTTATTTGCATTTATAATTAACCAACTCTAATTTGTACTAAGTTTTCCTCCTTATTTTTCCTGACTCACCAGCAATCGGGTTCAAAGCATAGTTTAATAGGGATAAGATAAAGATGTCATAGTGAGATGGGGATCTAGGGAGTCTTCCTTCTTACATCAGAAAGTGCAAACCTTTGCTGTCTTCCCACACTTGTGCAACCATATCTTTATATCCTCATACAGAGCCGGGACTAGTTTCCCTTGAAGTATTAATTATCCCAAAAGAGAACACAGGAAAATCAAGGCAACTCTAGCTTTGTGCAGCATGTGCCAAAACATTTCTCTGTGTTGAAAACTGCCATCTTTTTAAGGGCCAGATTTATACCGTGAGTTCCAATTTGACTGCAGCAAACAATTTCAGGATAAATACAAGGCAGAATTTTAAAATGCAATCCACTAGAAGTTTACTTCAGACAATTACTTTTTCTAAAGGGATTGCAATAACTATTTTGTAGTTTTTTATTTATGCAGTGCTTACTCTAGCATACACATAATAAATAGTAATAACCACTAAAAGCAAGAGCATAAACTGACCTCTAAGATCCACAAAAGTCATGCTGAACAAGAGCTGGTCATAACTGTATTTTTAATTGCATTCACTTTTTAATTACCATTTAATCAAACAAATGTCTTTTATAATACTGCCCACATCCTCTTAAGCAATCAGTGAATTTTTTTTTATATACAACCTTACCAAAAAGGTCACAACAAAAGTAAGCCATTAAGTTATCACAGATAAGTCTGGAAGTAATTATGTAAAGCCAAACAAATCCTGACAGATAAATTAAACAAATCAAAGTTCATTGTTAGAAGAACTAGAGCCTGACCCAGTAACCTCGTGTGTTTGTTCCTCAGATTCCATGAGAAGAGAAAAAGAGGTCCTCAGAAACCCAAGATAAGAACGATTAGTACTAAGCATGTTTATTAGCATGGCAGTGTTTCATGACCAAGGAGAGCTGGACCCCATTGTAGTAGATAGACATTGTAGAGGCACAGGGCAGCATGTATAGTGCCATTGTTAGAAAGTTGCTCAGCCAGTTTTCCTTAAATTTATCCAAACTAGGAATCAACTGTTAAAAAAAGGCAACTTTTGAAAACTTCATTAGAATAGTTTAAAAAATTCTTTATGTGGAAATTCAGAAACAATCCTAAAATTTCCCTTGTGGGTCTCTTCCAACTCAGAATATTCTGTGATTCTGCGACTGCTCCATTTCTCATCAGACTGGATGCAATTAAGGGTTGGAGGGCTGTGAGTTTTTGCTTACTTTTAAGAGACTTTAGAATTTTATTTACACTTCAGAAAACTGTATGTATTTAAGCAAGCCACCTTTTTTTGTTGTTGTTTTGTTCTGGTTGCTATTATTTTTAACAGGAAAATCATTTTATGATGACTACCATGTGACAAACATAATATCTGAGGAGCCAGTTTTACTAGCTTTCATAATACCATGATCACCCTTGGTCAATGCTTATGGAAGATCCAAAGACATAGATTGAAAAGCTGATACAAACTCAGAGTTGCTTATTGTGAGATCAAATGAAAGCACCTACTCAAAATCTGCTGTTTAATCAAACTAGAATTTAGGAATCAGACCTTTGCTTAATTTAAATCAGTGAAACATCCCCTAAAATCTGTCTGGGATGAAGGTCTGCTTTTTGTATTTTTAAACTGCCCTTTGCACAAGGTACAAGCAGTAAGGATGCTGCACCTCAGTGCAGTGCCTGTCTTACTAATATAAGCATGATTTATTTTTGTAGGATTATTTTTGATTTCCTCTCTTAGCTTAGAGATAAATCAAGATAGATATTTCAGCCACAGGGAACAAAATCCCCTACATATAAGTAGTCTCTGTAGCAATGTAAATGTATTATTTCCGTAGTGTGAATTCACAAATGTTCAGAAAATCTTTACAAAACAATTGCATTGGAAAGTACAGTAGGTTTTAGATCATTGAGGTCAATACGTTGATTTCAGAAAGTTAGAATCAAATGATGGAAGATTTCCTGCCCAAGGACATTTAATTTTAAATAGTAAAACTGATAAAGAAATTCGAAATTTTGTACACCAGATGGCAATGTATTCTTAAAAATGGCTAAATGAACTGTTTCATGGAGATCATTAGATCATTGCTGCTTATTACTGAGTACTTAACCTGGAAATAAGACCAACTCAGAAGACATTGATCCAACTGCTCTGATGTGCAGATTCCACCTGACTCTCCACCTAAAACGCTCAGCAATGATCTTATTTCTAAAGGGTGGAATTTCCACTTCCTATTTTAAAGGGTAATTTTTAGTATTATATACTCCAATTACTCCAAGTTGAGATTTCAGGTTTATATGAACACTTGTATTGTAGGCACTTTTTTTTGAGAATTTCTAAAATGAAAATGTGTAATGAAAAAGGATACTGAGAACAAAATGCTGTAGCAAAAGCGTTTTAATGTTGGTGACAGCTGCAAGTCAGTAAATCTACAGAGGTTCATCTGACAACATTCAGCATTATACTAAACCTTGTGATCTCTAAAAAGTTGCCAAAGATGGATGCCTAGCAATATTCAACAGAAGAAGAGGTCAAGACATATGTAACGTAAAAATGTCCTTCTATGAGAAATTTTTTAAAAAATCTAGAACGTATTTCTTAGTTTTTTCTTCCCAGATTAACACAGCTAACAGCTAAACCATACTGGAACAAGCTTTGCGTGGTGATTGTGCGTTTTACAATCCTGGAAAGAGAGGCTTAATCCTAAAAATCAAATTTAGTATTTCGCAGACTTTCATAATAATTAAAACTGTTTCTCACAAAAATGAATTTCTTCATCTCCATGCAGTGACTTGTTTTTAGCATTGTTCTTCCTGTGGCGAAGAAAACTGAAATAAGTTCTTCAAACATAGGGATGAGAACCATTCCCCACGAAGGGAAATCCAAACAAATGTTTGTTCCAGCAACTGAAGTTTCACCATCTCCAGACACAAACATTTCCTTGATAGTTCATGTGATCTTTGTCTCTCAGTAGCAGGGACTTATGTGTCATCAGTCAGTCAGTGTGGATCCATGCTTTTTTCTCCAGATTCTTGATCAGATCTTACTTTTCTACAGTTATGGCTGGGAAACTCCCTGATGGTCTCTTTTAAGGGCCTCGTCTTAGTTACGCAGCTGGAAGTCAGTATTAATGCTGCTTATCTCAACAGCCCTGTTTCACTGAAATTACAGGTTCCTATCGTTCACTTTTTACCAGCTTCACCCAGCTAGACCATAACTCTGCTTGCCACAGATTTCTCTGTCCCATATCAGAGTCTCATTCTGGGAAAAAGCAGAAATCCTGCTTTTTCTTAGCGGATCACGGCTCAAAGCACCTTGTGTATCAGGTGTTATCTTGATTCACAGCACATTCCAGACTTTCATTGAAGAACTGCAGGTCTCATTTTCTTCCTAATATATACCCCAAATACTGGCTTTACTGTTACTTCAGCTTCCTAAGGTATGCATTGCTTTATGGCTATTTCAGGTCCACCTAATATTACACCTTTTCTGCAAAGAAAGGCTTTTCAGGGTAATATGTCCAAAAATTCTTCATCCACTTAAGAATACAGTGGAAAATTGTGGCCACATTTGTTTGTCTTAACGTTTGAAACCAAAATCATGGATGTGTGCATGAAGTTAGGAGCAAAACATCTCTTTGGGTTCTGTGGAGCAAGACAAGAAAGACCCTCTGAGGCTCTCAAAAGTTTTAGGTGACATTAATTTCCTTCTAAAACTGTTTTACAAGTAATCAGTATCTGCATATCTAAGAGTTTATATTTACCTCTTTTCCAAAATCCCTGACAAATAGGTATAACCTGAGGGTAAATAGTCACAGGCTGTGGAGACAAAAAGATCTGGTAGCTAAATCCATCGCAGAGAATTGTGAACCTTTCATTCACTTGGAAGATCATACAACGAACAAACTTCCCCCCAGCAAAAACTAAAACAATTCCAGGAGTAATATACCAGGAACTATTGTTAATGCCATAATGTACCTCTCTCAAGTCATGACACACATGTAGAAGGAACAACTTAGGAAAAAAACCAACCAACCAGCCACATACCTTTAAAATGAAAAGCTATGCACAAAGATATCTGCTATTTACAATTTTAGAAGCCCCAAACAAACAAACAAACCCCCACAAACACCCAAACCCTAACTCCTAAGAAAAATCTTACATTTTCAAAAGCAGGTTCATTTTCCTCTATTTTTACTATATATTAACAAACATAGTATTTTTGTCTTACTGTTTCTTTCTCAAAATCACTCTCAGTTATTAAAAGTTTGCACTCAGAAACTGAGCTGCATGGGATGCCATCTATGTTTTGCTAACACAGGTGCTGATTCCTCTTGCTTACTTGGTCAACACAGGAATAAACATGTTTCACTGATATGAAGAATTATATGTTACAATTATTGGCATAAAAATGCATTTACAAAATAAATTTTATGTTCCTGGACAGTGGAAACTACATATTGGTTTCAGCTAATGTATACATATGTTGACCATATGGCTACATGTTTTAAGCCTGTCCTGAACACTCATAACTATTTTCCAATAAATCCTCTGTGTTATTTCACCCTCTCTGCTCTTCCTAATACAAGGATTTCTTGATTTAATTTAAAAACTAGATATTTGTAAAGTGTCAGTTATAAATATTTGAAGACTATACTGTACCCCACTGTGAATTGTAGTCCATCTATCCTGACCACTGTATTTTAAAGATGATTTGTGAGTACAGTTCTAGAGCCCCTGTGCAGGCCAGGCTGTAAACAACTGTCTTATTACTGAATATTTTGCCAAGAAGAAAATTGCTAGGTTTTTTTGAAAGAAAAGAAGAAAACTTCTCCCAGAAATGCATGTGAAATGTAAGTTAAATGGTACTGACTGAAATTATTGTACTCTGACCTCCTAAGTTTGCATGAATCAGTAAGTTCAAATGCTTGAAAAATATCTAGAAGGAAGGGAAAATCCTCCTTAACTGAATCCCACAGTCCATGTGAATGCTGCAATTTCCCTCTATTTAATTTCTATGCTATTCTGAGTTCCCTTAGCACCTGCAAAAGAGTTCACAATGCTTGTATGAAGTGAGACCTGCAAGGAGGAAATTCACATCACCAAACTTCAAGCTAACAGGGAGACACATGCACCTCCAAAGGGAAATTCTGAATAGGAGCAATGGATAAACCTCCTATAGTAATTTCTCTTTTTGGCACAGGAGTTGAATTTAAGTGTTCCTCTTTGAAAATCTTCTTTTCTTTTAGGATTTTCTATATATGGGAAGACAGAGACACTTTTGTCTATCTTAGGGAGATGCCTACAATTTGACAACAGAGAATATGCAATATGTATCCCCCTCAAAATATATTCTATTGATTGTATTGCATTTTCATGGCTTCAGCTGAAGACACTTCTACTGGTTAGCAATGACAGTCTTTGTCATCTGAGCATAAAGCAATATCTTATTTTCCTTTGCGAGTAAGTATTTCTTTAGCCACCTTTTGTTTCTATTGCATGTTAAATAGGTGTTCCGTTTAATGAAAAATTAAAGAGAAGAACACATTATAGTGCAACCAGGTATGTTCTCATAACAATTTAATTCTACTCTTCAACACCCATGTGAAAAGAATGACTATCATCTACAGTAATATCAGTTCTTGAATCTTCCTCTTAAAAATATGGGATTGCACTGCAAATGCAAGTTCAAACAGTAAACATCTTGATATAATACAAAATAAACTCACAGAAGATCTATTTTTGTCCTAATCTTTTGGGACATTGCTGACATGAACAAGAGGATCTGGCTGCGCAAAATTTTTCCTACCTTTCAGGCACTGGTTTCTTTAGTAATATTGGGTTAGAGTACCCTATACCCTTATTATGCTGTATAAATAAAAAGCATACGTTCTAAACAATTAGTAATTTCACTTAAATTGACTTACCTGGGAAAACATTTACTAACTAATAAAACTTTGTTAGAAATAAATGTATTGATCCTACTGCTCGGGGGCTTGTTTGGACAATGACATCTCTCAATGCAGCTGCTATTTCTGAGCTTTTGGCCAGAAAAAAAATGACCCTGACACAGTAAGTATATCATGTGTGTTAGACAACTACATTATCTGTGTTGCAAACACAAGTGTTTAGTGCGTAATATATTAACTGTACGTTGTTAAACACAGAGCAATGGAAACTTGGATCTAACCATATATGGTAAATTGGAGTTTATATTTCAGTTCATTTGCAAAGTATGAGAAGAGGAAGAGCCTACAATAAACACTTGTCCACTTTGTTAAACATCATCAATAAATGACCCAGCAGTGCAATTCCTGTTTAAGGGCATAATGTTCTTATGTACAGTCTCACGACAGAACAAACTCAAATAAACCAGGGGCCTCTACACAATTCTCTTGTCTCCTGTCACTCTTCTCACTGATGTCCACATCCAGCCACATTGGCCTACTGCTGGGAACACCTATTGTCCAGGGTGTGTTTGCTTCCAAGTGCAGTAAAGAAAACAGTGTTATCACTCAACAGAGAATGCACTTTGCCCATAAAAAGCATTTAAGAATCAACAAGAGGAAGTACTTTTTCACACAACACGTAATTACATTTTGGAACTCATTGCCACAGGATGTTGTTAAGGCCAAAGCATAAATGGAGTTAAAGAAGAGATTAGACAAATTCATGGAGAAAAGGTCCACCAGTGGCTATTAAAATATGATGGTCCAGATGCTGCATCTAATTCAGGAAATCCCTAAGCCAATGATTGCCAAAAGCTGAGGAGAGAGTAACGGACATATAACAGCAGACGATGTTCAGTACTGGTGTGTTATTCTTGTATGGATACTCAGTAAAAGAACATTAAAAATAAAACAAGAAATATACCATACTGTCAATCCTACCCTGCCTACAAACTTCTGATCTCAAGGTAACCAAAATTTAAGCAAATTTGACAAAGAGCTCATGAAGTTGGTGGAAATAGGCAGATCAACAGAAGAGAGACTCTTCTAATGCCTCAAAGCTGCAGCACCAGCTCAGCTTTTATTAAATGTCTACCCAAGACAAATACATAGGAGGTCCAAAAGCATTGAAACTCTATTGACAGAGCTCTGTGCTATTATAATATATAAATACTGCACAGCCTATCAAAATAGTTGCAACTGAATGAAAGCTGTAGTGAACTATAGTGAATATTTAACACTCAACACAGGCTTACGGTCACACAAAAAACCCTAACTAATTCAGAATCCAGAGTCAACCCAGCTGCTGAAATGCAATCAATACATGCCATGAAATAAAACAAGGAGAAAAAAACCCTTAGAAACAATAAGAAACAAATTTGTTTACATTTGATAATAAAAATGTACATTTTGCATTGCCATTCATTTGCAGTCACATACCATAAAGTCACATCTGCACCAAATGTTCTACTCCCTCCCTTTGAACTCCTTTGAAATATTTCCTTGGTCTTTTTAAAGGAGTGTAAAAATGGCTTCAGACAACTAATTCGAAATCTGTTTTGTTTCTTATCAAGATTTCTTTTCAGATTATTAAGAGGGCCTCAAAATTTAGCTAAACAAAATAATCATGTTGGAAAAAAACCTAATGATTCACTTGAAAAAAAAAAACATGCTTCTTGGCAAAAAGGAAAGGAAATTAATAGAAGACAAAGGCAATAACTGAAGTACTTCCTTATAGAAACAAGCCTGCATGAATGTCAACACTGATTCCTTATAGTCAGCACACATGATATGAATTGTATTAACTCTTTGTGTGTTATACAGTGTATATGGCAGAGCATTTCAGACCAATCCATTTCACACAGTCAATGCTGGTTCATGACTTAACCTTTTATCCAGCAGAACATCTTCCTGGCATTCCTGAGAGAGCTACAGAGTCTATAAAAGACAGAAATGAAAATCTGTCTCGTTAGAAGTTATTGCCCTTTGGGGAAAACCTAAATCTGAATGCAAAGCATCAGTATAGTAAGACTACAATGCTTGGCCAGGAAACAGGCATGCCTTTGGGATTGCTTTTTGGATTGACCCTGACTTCAGTGTATTTATTTCTGAATCTCAAAATTTCTATCCAATACTAGTCCAAAACCACAATTTCATCTTTTAATATTACATCAGAAGTGTTTTATATATTGCCCAACTTACAGTACCTTGTAAATGGAAATAAATCTATAAGAGCACCCTGAAGACCAAACTTACTGCAAATGGCTCAATCCTAAAGCTTTTGCGTGTAGTCTTACTGAGTTCACTAAGGCAGTTGAGTATGTTTAAGTGTGAAGGCTCAGAACACTCTGGGGAAAATGAAGAGTGGATAATTGTTTCTAACATATCATTTAAATGTTGTGAGCAGTTCCCAATTGCCCACAGAGAAGTCACTAATTCATGCCTTCTCCTTACAGAGAGGTAAGGAGTCGGGATAATAACATGACACTCAGGGAATAGAGAATGCTAAGACTTGCTTGAGTTAGTATATTTTAAAATTTTTTTACAAAGTAATGAAAATTACATCTGCAGTTGTCTGTGTCAGACAATTAATTTGTCAATAGAAAGGAAACTCCTTTAGTGGAAATTGAATAATGAAACTATTTTAGGAAAATAACCATTCCAGTGCCTTGAGGGCTCAGTGAGTGCCTCACTGCCTGCGCCGAAGGCTGCAGACGGCTGCAGCCTCGTGCCAGGACGAGTGCCCTTGCAGTCCCATGCTGCAAAGCTTCCATCCCTGCCCAGATAGTGAGAAGGAAATATTTGAATAAATGTCAAGTCCATTCACTCCTTAATATTCAACAATGGCAGTACTTAGGGGAAACCAAGAATATGTCACTAAGATGAATATCTGTTAAGATACTCCCATATCACTTTACATTGATTTCAAAAGAATTTCTAGCTAAAGTAAAAGCCCATCAATTTCCAGTTCTCCAGCAGTCATATAGTTGTGTGATGTAAGCCCATTGGAGTCTACTGGAGTCTTTCCAACTGCTTTAATATGTCTGGGGATGAAATATATCAGCTGAACTGATTAGGCAGTAACAGTGGGGATTGCCTAGGAGTGCAGATGAGCTTCCTGTCAGTTCCCACAGCTTGTCCCCCAAACAGCTCTGATTAGGAAACTGCAATAGCCATACTGCACTGACTTTGGATAGGCAGTAAGGCTGTGGCTACTGTGTATACACTGTGAGTTGAAGGCTTCCTTCTGATAAGCCTTTTGAAGGATAGAAGCTAATTATTTTCCAGGAGCTTAGGTTAAGAGTATAGATGAAGCCATAGGAATAAAATATTTAAGTCAAAAAGTAAACATGATTTGCATGATCCTCTCAAATAAGACATCTTTCTAAAATAAAGGGTAACCTTTTTATTCTCTTTCACTAATATGAATGATTCAATTCACTTGTCCTCTCACAGGCATCCAATGCCATTTGGGATATGCAGAAGTCATTGTGTGATCTTGGAAGCAGAGGAGTATTCTTCCTTTTCAAGTAAATAATGCATTTAAAATAATCTAATTCTGAACTACAAAGAACAAATGTCAGAGTAAAGTTTAACTAACAGTATCATAAATAGGTAATCTCACCACAAGTAACCTTAATTTAATAGGGAGACTCCTGAGATACATGCTGGAGAAATACTGAATCTCTACTTTTCAGGATAATAATGCTGAACCTGAAAGAGAATTTCAGCTGATGTGATTTGTCTCATTGCTAGGCTTACCTGGCCAAGTATTAAATTTTACCCAAGTAGTCTCTGTGTTCATATAAAACAGCAGATCGGGTAATGACTTCAACAATTACAATACATTTTAATTGCACCTTCAAGAAATCTTCAGTTGATTACTGAGAGCTCAGTTGAGGCAAAGTCATCTAATATACAGGTCAGGTGTGAATATGTGAATAACAAGTAAAGTCTTCTGGAAAAAAAAGTAAATTATGAAATTTTTCAGCCTGATAGACTTCATAGAAATATTCAAGCCTGTATGTACCCCTATCTGCTTCTGTAAACCTCTTTCAAAATTTGTCCAAATGAGATTAAATGCTGTTGAATTTTAGGCTACAAAAAGCTTCAGTCCATTTTGTAAGGAAATGGTTGTTTCTAAATATTTTAATAGTTCATGTCAACTGTGCTTTCATTTATTTTTTTCAGTTGACATCCCAAAGACTGACTTTAAATAAATATTATAGAATATGATTGAAAGCATTTATTAATTACAATCCCAAAGCCTTGAAATCCAATTATATAAGATATTAAGTTATTAGGGAGTGTTCAAAGGAGGGCAACAAAGATGGGGAAGGGCCTTGAGGGGAAGCCGTATGAGGAGCGGCTGAGGTCACTTGGGCTGTTCAGCCTGGAGAGGAGGAGACTGAGGGGAGACCTCACTGCAGTTACAACTTCCTCATGAGGGGAAGAGGAGGAGCAGACACTGATCTCTTCTCTCTGACCAGTGACAGAAGTCAAGGAAATGACATGGAGCTGAGTCAGGGAAGGTTTATGTTGGATATCAGAAAAAGATTCTTCACCCAGAGGGTGTTTGGACACTGGAACAGGCTCCCCAGGGAAGTGGTCACAGCACCAAGCCTGACAGAGCTCAAGAAGCATTTGGACAATGCTCTCAGGCACATGGTGTGACTCTTGGGGTGTCCTGTGCAGGGCTAGGAGCTGGACTCCATGATCTTGATGGGTCCCTTCCCACTCAGCATATTCTATGATTCTATGGTATTTTCAAAGAAACAGACCTGTCCTCCTCTCACCTTAAACTGAAGCAGGTGTTAGGATCACAAGCTGCAATAAATCCTGCAAAAGTTACTAAACAACATTAATTTTACAAAATTACTAAATAAATATGCAATCTACATTTGAGAAAATGTTTTTTTGCAGGCAGCTTACAGAGCAAAATGAGAATAAAGTTTGCATTTAAAAGATTCTTGAGAAATTCCCATTGTCTTAAGTCTGTTTCTGAATTAAACTATGCAAAGTCAAAGAGCCCTGATCTTGCAAACTGACTTAAGCTGGCAGACAAGAATTAATTTTGCCTATGTCTATATTAGTGCCTTCATGACTCTTTATGTGCCCTTTGGACCAGTTGATCTCTTCCTTCTACACCAGCAGCACCCTCTAGCATGTACCGGCCCCAGCTCCACCCGCTGTGCCTGCTTATATCCAAGCCTCTCCACCTCACACTTGACACATTTTGGACTTTTGCACAGACTACATTTTAGACTTCTGGGGTTTGTTCGTTATTCTAGGAACTGTTTTCAGGCTGAGCTGAAAACCTCCAGTGAGGTCATCCACTAACATACACATAGGTGCACCCACATATTGGGGGCTTCTGCAACTGCGCCCCCTCCCTCAGAAGTAGGACTTGAGTCAAACTGCCTTTTGCTGGTCTGTGTGACCTCTCTGTGACTGAGAAACATTTTAACTTGCAAGAAGTGAACCATTTCAAATGCTGTGTGTGAGACAAAATGTTCGAAACGGGTCTCAGATGTTTTCTAGCATATGAGCTACGTTATTCCTAGGTAGGTGTACAATACATATGTTTGCCCCTATGGCCCCAGAACAGTTTAAGATCACAGTGTGATCCTATAGAACATTATCTCAGTTTGCCAGAAAACTATTATATTGCAATGGATCCTTGAACCTTGTTAATTTTACAATGTAGAATGGTAGAAAATTACTCATCTCACTCCTTGCTTCATGGAAATGGGCAAAACCAGCTTGTACTTTTAGTTAAAGTAAGCTTTTTTTCTGTTGTCCTTCTTCCATATGTATTCATCAGCTTCAGATTCCAGTTACATAGGTCCATTCATATAGGATATAAAACTAGAAATAAAACTCATACAAATCCACTGAATTTTGACTGAATGAAAGTAAGTTTTATATAAATATTTTCCCAAACTATGAGTTATTTTAAGGTTTGAACCAAGTCCAATTTCCAGAATACTTAGAGCTTGGCCCCAACTTGCTGGAATATGACCAAGAATCACCAAAAGATTGGCAAAACCTAGGGAACCTGGCCTGAGAATATAACAAGATCCAAAGCCCAAGGAGGTTCATGTTGAGGGTCAGTGCATTTTAATGTCACCAAGGCAGTGACTGCTCCCCCCTTGCCCCCTATACTTGCTTTCTTTTACAAATTATAACTTGTATACACCTGAAAAACATTAATGGAAAAGGATTGTTCAATACTATAATAAAATACAATGTTTCATCAGAACAGCATTCATTTGACAAAAATAGGGTTTATTGCAGTTATGATTATTTTGGTTACAAACAAAAGTGCCATGTTTGGAAATACAAGAAAACACAACACACCTGGGATCTCAGATACTTCTCTGTACATGGCACTTTTAATAAAAGTTCAGGTTCCATCGGTCCCCACAACTCCTTCTGCCCATAGCTCTGGTTGTCAGCACTGCTGCCCTGCTGCAAACCAGGTCAATTGCATGTCTTTGCTGCATGACACAAAGCAGCTGGACATAAAAACCTCATTTTCTGTAGGTGTGAATTCTGTCTGTGGATTAAGTACTTGCATTACTAACCTGTTAATATGTAAACAGTTCGTGAAAACATTGTGTAGCTTTAGTAGTGACTGGGTCAGACATTGTCTAGAATATCTAGCAAATAAATGTCACTTTTTAATTATTAGATTAGAAAAAAAATCATTGATAAGTATACTGATTTGGGGCTAAAAAAAGGGAAAGTAAAGGTGACAGAGTACTTCCAGAGTGTAAATTCAACCAGAACCTCTGAAGTCATGCACTAGTCATGAAAATTGTCTTTTTAGGGATAGATTGAGAAAAGTATGTGTATAAGCAGAGACTCACTTTAAAACAACCCAGTAGTCAGAAGGACTGGCTGGCCAAAAGTCCTTCTAATTTGGAAAAGGAATGGAGCTACAGTCACTGTACTGTGAGTTGTTGTCATAGAGAGCATCATCACCTTCACTGTTCCATCATTACGTATCCTTGCACATCTTTGAAAAAAAGATATGGAGTCATTTTAATGCAAGAAGAGATGACAGTCTCTCAATTTGGACAGAGATAACAAAAGAGAGACGTGATGGAGGTCTATAAAGCCATGAAATATGTGGAGAAATTGAATAGAGAAGCACTAGTCACTGTTTTTCTTAGTATAATAATCAGTGAATACCCAATTTATTTACCAGGCAGAAAGTTTAAAACAAACATAGGAAGTAATTTTTCACACATAATTAGATCTCTTTCAAAATTAAACTGGAACTCATTATCACAGGATGTTGGGGAGGTCAAAAGTCCAAAAGGCTCCAAAAGGCATTAAAAAATTCTCATGGAGAATAGATCCATCAGAGGCTACATAGCAGGACAGTCCAGATGAGACCCACAGTTCAGGAAATGTTTACAACCACTGATTGTCATAAATGAGGAACTTACTCCAGGGAAGTGAGCAGGTGTAGCACATTCTATCTATATTAAATTTATATTAAGTGCCTGCTACTGGTCATTGCAAAATACAAAGTAACATTCATGATGGACTGTGGCGCCAGACATGGTGCTGTATTTCCTTCTCTTACGGAACTCCACATGGTCTCCCGCCTTCCCCGCCCCAGTCCTAACCACTCCCTCGGGTTTCTCTCATTGGCCCTATTACCCCAACTCCGCCCATGTACCAGATAACCTGAAGCTCCAGGCCATGTGATGCTCTCTCTCTGCCTCTGGGATCGGCCTGCCAACAGCTCCTCCCCTCTGCCTTTGCAGGCCAGCACATGTGCTGGCTCTAGGCTTTTGGGAGACAGCATGGAATAAAGACCTTTGCAGCCCATGCAGAGAGCCTTCTCACCTCCTTTGCCGTCACTGAGTTGCAAGCCAACAGCTAGCCAGAGCAGAAATGCGGGGCCGTCCAGGATGGACTCTGGGAGGGCACAGAATCTCTGCCCTGCCCTAAGAAGCCTCCACTGTGCTCCCAAGGAAGGTTGCAGCTGCTAAGCAAAACCAGCATGCAACAATGCTCAGATGATCTAAATCAATATGGCATTGCTTTTTTCTTAAATTTGTTATTTATATGAATGAAAAGTAAATATGGAGTGATTGCCATTTTGACGTAGTAGAATCTTAAATCAAATTGATTAAAAGAAAATGCAAGGCGCACAGTAATGATCATGTGTTCCCTGGAGCACCACGAGTAGAAGAGTACAGAGTTCCAGTTTTCCTCTTGGTTAAGAATTCAAGAGTAAAAACTATGTTCTTTTTATGCTCCTCAAAAGAAGCATATTTCAAAAGGCTTATATGTTTCTCTGCCTAATTGCACATAATCAGCTTCCAAAATTATTGTATGTCTTTTTCACTCTAGTAGTAAGGAATTGACAAGTTTCCTATATCCTTATTGATTTCATCGTCTAAATAATTTTCTTTAAAAGCATGTTTTCTTCAAAGATCCAGACAACATTTATGAAATACTGATGCACTTTGGAAAGGAAAAACAAATTGAAGAAACAGACACTGCTGCGTATTGCTATTAGTTCAGGGAGCGTTTCAACTGCAAAGCAGTATGTTTATAATTAAAAAAGACAATATACTTGAACTTAGAGCATATCATGTTAAAATACAGGCCAAGGCTATAATGATGTGTCCTAGTAAGGAAATTTCCAGTTCTCCTTACTATGTTTACAGAAAGAAGTGCTGTTTTAACATCAGGCAGGAAAGCAAGTTTCCATAGGCAATGACCTACAAGTAACAAGACTCATTTTGGTAGCCAACACATGTGGTAGTTCTATTAGCTCAGAGATTTCAAGTAAGAATCTCCCAAATCCAGCTGCACACAGGAGCTGCTTCATTTTGTGTCAGCCGTATGTACTTTTTTTCCAACTCAACAAACTGTGCAAATAATTTGGCTACAGATTAGAAGATTCCTGGCAATTTTAAGTGCTCCAAAGAACATATGCTAAGTAACTTTCTAGATTGTTTTGCCCTCAGTGTATTTGAACAATTAAGGAAAAAGAAGAAAGAGGAAAAATAGCTAATAACCAATTCTGATGAGTAATGTTCCTTACCAGTTCTGAGGACTTGGATGACTGTAACTGTGTTCTGAGATCACCTTTTGATTTTGATAAGCTTATGGCATTGTCTTGTTCCTTCATGGTAAATTTGGAATATTCAATGATGGAACTACATTTACCATGTAAATTCTTGCAAATTGGGTAGGATTCACTTTGGGTAATAATTAGAGATATCAAAAGAAAACCAAAGCTTTTTGCTGCTATGTCACTGGAAAGTATTTCTACCATTAGGATACTAGCTATTGGTCTAGACAACAGTAGCTATTAGTTTCAAAAGTAGATCTGAGTATCCACTATATTTTCATTGGATATCCTGATCTGGCAACAGCCAAGCTAAAGCAGAAGGGAGCTAGCTGTTATAGAATTAAGCGCAACCAAAAGCATAATTGTTTCAAGGAGAATCAAATATGACAATGCATTAATTGAGTTTGTACAAGCCCACAAAATACAGATGTTTGTAGCAGATCACATATCCCAAATTTGTTTTGAAGCACATTTTTTACAGGAATGTGGGGTGTGTATGGAACCCCTCCAGTGTATGTATTACTTGCCCATTGCAAGGTTCAGACTAGCCCATCTTATTTTCTTCTTCTTGCTCCTCCCTCAAGAATACCACAGCTAGAAAATTATATTTGTGATGGAATTCTGCTCTCCAATGATTCATAAGGTCAACAAAAGGATGCTTTCCCAATCTATTGTCTCTGTTATCTCTGCCTTGATTGGTGCACTGGTGATAATTGGGTTTATAACATTAAATCACTTTTTCTGTTCCTGCCCTTGTCTGTTGCTCCTGGGCATCTCTTTTGCTTTGGTTTCTGGTCCACTCTGCATCATGTCTTTAACATACCCAGTATTGTAGCCTCTTCATCAAATGACAGGAACCTACAGAATATCTATAAAAGTAAGCATTTTGGGTACAGAAGAATAGTATGAAATAAAAGTTTCTGCCATCACATGAAATGTGAGTATTGTCCATAACTAAAGGGCCCTAAAAAATGCTGATCTTATGGATCAGCAACTTGATCTAACTTCAAGGTTGGCTTTGGTTTCCAGGTTGGCCCATCTTTGAGCAGAGACACCAGGTTATTTCCAGAAGTCCTTTCTAATCCAAATTATTTTATATTTCTCTGTCCTGCAAGTTTATCCTGGCTACTAACATCTACTTGGCTTCCCAAATGACATACCTATTATAATAATCACTTATTTGTATCCAATTTTGTAATCACCATCTTGTAGGAATATAGTCTAGGCTTCAATGAGCATTTATATTTCTGTAACCACCTAAAGAAAACCATGGAACAAAAGGAAAGTGAAGAGGTAGTGCAAAGGTGTTTCCTGTCAGAGCTACAGAACGGGAAAATGAAGATCCTAATAATAGGCAAGGACAAAAATGATGGGCCTTCAGTGGAGGAGGGCCCCTTCATAACAGGCCTTCGATGGAGGCCTCCCCTTGGTAGGTCTTCCACTGCTTTTGTAAAAGCTGTGTTCGAACAGGGATGCCAATAAATATAATGATCTACTCATACAGGCTTTTTAAAGACTGGGTTTTACATCCACTTCCTGAAAGTCAGGAAGTCAAAATAAAAAACTCCATCAAAAATGTTGCTCTTAGTAGGTCCTCTCAAGAACAGCAGGAGAGCTTGACAAGGAAGTGGGCTGACTGAAATATGAGAAATACGTATTTGCCTGAAGCAGAAGAAGATCTGGAAGTGTGAAGGCTCTAGGTTATCTGGGGAATCTGAAGCAACTCTGGCAGGAGAGAATGAATGTGGCTGCTCCTCAGGCAGGAAATGCTGCTTGCTTAGCCTCAGCAGTCAAGGCCGATAACTGATTGCTATCTTGGTGACCTGCAAGGAATCTACCCTACTGATTTGAAAAATATGCCCTAAGGCCTGTGCTTCTTCTTTATGGTGGTGCTTATACATTTCAAAGAGCAGTGCTTCTGAGACCCAGTGCTGAGGAAGCTGAAAGAATGGTCTGCTGACTTGTGAAGTATCAGAAAGTGCCACTGCAAAGGGCCTGGAGTCCACTTAGAGAAAAGCTGCCAGGGCTCATCTGAATCACAGACTACTCCACCACATTGCTCACCCACATTAGGATTGATGGTTCCTCTGGGACTAAAAGTGAGCAGATCAGAAATCACTAGAGCCAGAGGCTCATGTTATATTCTCCTCAACTCTCCTATGTATGAAAAGGCTAGGCAATGACTGACCTCTTTTGGATAATATGAGATATACACATGCTTTCAGGGACAGAAGGACAAAATAAAAGCAGTTAGTAGAAGGAAGAGAAAATATACCGTGTTTATGTGCATACCTAATATGGTAGCACTTTGTCTTACTTCTTTATGCCACTGAGAGACTGCTGCATAGACATCCTGCAGCATCCAAAAAGAAAGGAAGGAAACTTTTTGGACACAGTTATCTGAAACTCTTGAAGAAATTTCAGTCATTGAGGATAATTTATCAAACTGGCATGAGAGTCAGAAAAAAAAAAGGAAGGTAATTTGTCAGGTTGCTGAATATCTTACATCCTAAACTTCATCCAAAAGTAGAGAGCCCTAGCAAACTCTGGAAGCCTACATATCTTCAAAATGATTAGCTGATTAGAATAACAGAGATGTCTTGGATATAGCATTAAAGATTTCACTTGTTCAGAAATAAAATACAGTAGGAAGATGATTTAGGTGTTACCTGGAAATATATGCATGTAGGATTTGGGGTAAATAGCAACCACACTCATGATAAGAACAGTGATTGTCCATAGATACTTGAAACAGTACCAAGTGGACAAAAGTTTTGTGGGGCAACCAGTGTAAACATCCAAAGTACAAGAGCTGGTACCAACAGGAGCTCTGAAATAGAAAGAGGACATCAATACTCCTGTACTAGTTAGGTAATGATTTATTAATTTTCCCAGGCAGATGACTTAGCAACTTCCCCAGGCAACAAAGTCAGCCGGGATGGACTTGGCAATGTCTAATCTGATGAACTGTCTTGGTATCTAAAATGTGGTGTTTATACGTGCCTACCTCCACATGTCTTGGTGAGAAGGTCTCTGGAACATTTTCACTTCTGAACTGAACCTGGCAATTATTTTGGAGAACATCAATCATCATGCCACGGAGTTTTCCAGCTATTCACTGACACAAAACCATTCACTGCCAGTATTTCACTTTCTAGTACAGATTCAGCCAGAGAGAAGGATGAATTTTGCCTGTTTTTAATATAACTCCCAACACAGTAATCCTGAGTACTCAGTAAATGAGTACAGGCACTTTTAGAAAGGATTTAACCTAGCCTAGTTTGGACATTTACATTAAAATGAGAAAAAAATCACGCTCTATTTCTCTCTCCTGTCTATGGATTATGAGTTCAGATACAAATGTCTGCAATGTTTATCTCTACACATGGTCAGATGTATTTCACACAGAGGAGAAAATGACCAAAGTGCAATTCTTGAATACAGAACAGAATGGCTGCTATACTATTTTCCTAGAACAGGCAGAAGTGACTCAAAGATTAGAAGCTAGAAAGCAATTCTTTTCAGGGTGACCATGAAATTACCAAGTCATCACTCATTTTATTGATTTCACACTATTCCTGTAATTTAGCTAGGCCATTTCAAATTGCAATCATGTTTTCTTTAAACTTATCAGTTGTCTTCTGAAAACATCTTGTTTTTCTACAGTGCCAAGTACACGCCACACACGAACATTTACACAGGCACTAGCCCCAGGGGGAGCTGATTTCATGTCACTAATGCCACCTTAAGAGCCAGCTACCAGAATGACTTTTTTGACTGAAGGCCTCCGTAGAGTTTTGTATCCACTTCACATACTTCTTCATTTCTTCATGACAGTCCCATGTGGGGCAAACCAAAAGCCTACATAAGGCCAGTTGTATCATAAATAATGTTTCCCTTTGTCCACTCTACTACTTGCTCTATTGAGGAAGTATATTAAATTTGTCTTATATTTATTATTAAATTTATTGACAAGCAATGATTTGCATTTTTATCAATTTACTATTTCCCCACTTAAAACTGCTTTCCCTACTGTGTAAAATGCAATTTCTTTGCCTTTTACCAGTTCCCAAAGATTCTTTGGCCCTCCGTGCCAAAGAAGAGCACAATGAATTGCTTCATCTTGTTCCCAAAGTAAACTACAGTCTCATATCATAATATGTTATCTAGATATTCAATAACTGACCTTTCTCCTTTTGTGTCCCATATTCTTATTATTAATCATAGTAACAATTTTAATTTAAAAATTAATTTTAGCCTGTTTAACCTGTTCTAATTTTTGTCTCTTGAGAATTTGAAGTCTATTTTAATCTTCTTCTTTCTGATCTTACACCTGTGTACGTATGTCTCACACTTTTCCCCACTTTTAGATCACAGGAATATGCCTTTTTCTGCTTTCAGTGTGAATTCTTCAATTTTCCAGTCATTGAAGAATACTTTATATTCCTTCTGTCTTACTATATTTCCCCTCTTCCTCTACAGCAATATGTTAATAGGGCATATTCTCAAAGCACAGAAAATACTCCTTATATTTAGAGATAAAATTATCTTGCCTTAAGTATATAATTTAAGGTACTTTATGCTGCATAATGAAATGCAGAAGAAATATGAAGGGTTTATTTTTCAAGGAAGTTATCTGAGACACTCATAATGCATTTAACTTGGATGACAACAGTAACATTTTATAGTATATATGGACTGTGTAACACAGAAGTCCCAAAATACTCCATGGAGAAAATCTTGTTTACTATTTTCATGCTTTCAACAAATTTATGTAACAACGTATGGTTTGGGGAGGAAATAGAAAAAAAGTATGACATTTCAAGCAAAACAAGAAATGGCTATGTGACTGCCAACATCTAGGCAAAAAAATCCATGAAAAGCAGCCAGGGAGTTTCCTGAATAATTAATAGGACAAAAAACTAAATACAGCCACAGAAATAACAAGCAGAGTATATATTCAGTACCCCTGGTGCAGGGAAAAATTCCTCTCCACTGCGTCCAGATCTCCTTCTCCTTTAACTTGATTGAGACCAATTGAACAGAATCCATTAAAAAAGAAAATAAATGGCTAAAAAGGTTATCAGGCATGATGGAGAGCTTTTGAACAGGAAGTTAGAATGTTAGCAAAAAAATGGAAAAAATAAGTATGGATGAATAGCAGAATAGTAGAAAATAAAAATATTTCAATCGAAAAAACATTTTAAATAACTAAATCAACATTTAGCTAGAGGGCTAAAGATAACCAGAGCAAGAAAACAAAAGTCATAAGGATGTAGCTAAAGATGATTTCTAGAATGGAGTATGCCTGATTTTTCAAAGCTTCTCAGCGAGACCCCTTGCTAAGCTAAAAGAAACTATCATGCAGTAAGAGTAAAAAATCTTCCAGGAGATTTGTAATTGGTTAAAAGATAGAAAGCTAGGCAAAAAAAAATAGACTGAGATGGCAAGAATCTGCCCTCAGGTCTTTTTTGCTGCTCCATATTTTCAGAAGGTATAGGAAATATGGAACAAATAATGAGTTCACAACTGTTGCAAAGTTCACAGATGGCAGAGATGTGCTCAGGATCATCAAATCTGAGACTGTCTGAATAGGGCAATAAATAGGTTTCACTAGGAAGAGTTATCAAGCAATTAAATAGCCTGAAGATGAAAACCATTACCCAGAAAGGGAAAGCCTATGGATGTCGGGGAAAAAGAATTCCTAAGCTCAGGTACAGAAAGGTGTGTCTCAATTTCTTATTACATTTCAAAGGCTTCAGAGTTGCTTTGAGAATATTTGTGAAAACATTAATTGAAAGTTCAGCCACAGTTAAAAGTCAAATGTTATTTGGAATTACTACAGTAAAGGAGGAAAACATGTCAAAAAACCAGTAAAAACAATACAGAAAACAAAAAACCAACTGCGTCATGCCATGGCATCATGCTTTTCAGGATATCATACAACTAGGAAAAGCTCAGAAAAACAGACAATAAGGATGACACAGACTCCCATATAAAAGTAGATTAAGAACTGAAAAGAGGTATTTGAGGAAGAATGTGGTAATGATCTACAAAATCCTTCAGAGTATGAAAAACTGACCAGTTTAACCCACAGATTTTAGAAAACATAGGTTCAGTGAGGAATCCATACCCAATTTGGAGAAAATTTGGAAGATGAATGAGGATATTAAGCATTTGAGTGAGAAATTGAACAGAAGTAAAAGAGTCTTTGGGGTTTTTTTATCACAAAAATGATGTGTTTCATTGTCCTACATCTCTTGCTTCGCCAGAAAAAAGGAGAAAAAAAAAAGAGAGTGAAGAAAATAGCAACCTCCTCCAACTACTAAACCCTACTGGTTTTCATTTCATGTAGGTTCTGTCTCTCAATTAAATAATAAGTAGTTATGTGTTTATATATGGAATTTCTAAGCTAGTTTTTTGTGCTGTGTTCTTTAACAAAAGTTTGGGCTCAAGCAGAGAATGAGGCTTTGAGTGTCCTGGCTGCCTTTTTAAATATCTCCCATTTGTGTACACATACACATCTTATTTGTTTGATTGTAATGGGATTATTTGCCTTGTGGGCTTCTTCCCCCTACCCCCTTATTGCCCTTCTTTTGTGTCTTTTTACTTCAAAAGCTTTGTTTGATTTTCCAGGAATGAAAAAATATACAAAGCTGTGAAACAGAGGAAACATAACAATTTAATATTCCTTCAGGATGGAATTGTATGAGGAATTTTATAGGAGGGCAATTATAAACCTTGGTATGGAGATTTCTGTCTTTTATGTGTGTAGTAATTTTGGGCACTCATTTGGGCCCGGGCCCAGGCCCAGGACTGGAACTGGCCCAACCCACACAAAACAGCTAATTAAATGTTTCAGTCAAAAGCTGTGATCCCAAAATCCCCCTTAGTGTGCCACTGCCGGATGCAGAGAGCAGCCCAGCCTCAGTGCTGCCACACCTTCTCCTTTGATGTTCCCCAAGTATTTAGACAGCATTTAGACAAACTGCTTCTAAAAAACAGATGTGAAGCTGATCTGGTGCCCGAATTCAAGTTCTATCTCCACCATCCATGTGAAACCAAGAAGGTTTTGGCACAGAACAGCTTTTCTGGCCCTGTGACAGGGTCTGTGCCTGGCCCAGCTGCCTCCAACTATCTCAAGTGCCCCTTGGGGGTACCATGCTCTCAGAGCTTCCCACTGTACCCCAGGAGAGGGGCAGAAACTCCCCCCCTCCACTGCATGTGCTGTCAGTTCAAATTCTGGTTGTGTGAGAGGGGGTATGAAGGCAGCAGTTTCAGCCCAAAGGACTCACGGGGCTTCAGGATGCAGCAGAGGATGTGCCAGGAGCCCTCTGACACCAGCAGACTGGAGAAACTTGGCACATGGCTTATTTCTCATTCAGAATGCCTGTTCTGGGTTGCTCTCTGCAGAAATCCTGTGTTCCAGGTACTCCACTGCAGCCAGGTCTGCCACTTACAACCTCCTTCAAAGCATGGCGGCCCATCTGTAAGAGGTCACACCCAGGCACCAGGGGGAGCATCCAGGAACCAGGGAGGGGTTTCAGCCCTCTTGGCTTGAGACACTCAAGCTCCCAGCCAAAACACCAACTTAAAGATTACCCAGAAGTGCTTTCACTCCTTCCTTAACTCATGCTGCTCTGTAAACTTTTCCACCAGGGTGGGAGCACAACACAGTGGTCTGACTTTTAAGACACTTAACTTCAGGTAGTGCAGTTGGTTCTCTTCAAAAGCTGTTTCTCTAGGCAATGGGCATTCAGAGGTGTGAACTTCTCTGGGGGCAGCAGTAGCATTTCCACTTTCCCTCACAACTTCTGGGCAGGTGCCCCACAGCTGCCCTGCAGTTCTCTCCCTCCTGCTCCTGTCAGCCAAACCAAACCCTTCAGTCTCAAGCAGGAATCAAATGTTCTCACCTATATTTTGGATGAGTGTTTTCAAACACAGCCCACTTTATAGGAAAGGGAAATTACAGTCATATTGGTGTGTATCAGGAGAAAACTTCACAAGCCTTAATTCCTTTGTGGCTAATGAGATGGATGCTTTTCTCTCCCCTCCAGCACTGAGGGAGGTGCTTCCAGCGCAGAATCCAAGTCTGATCCTTCCCTAAGTCTTTCCCTCTCAGCTCACTCAGCAGCTATTCAAAGAGCTTTGCATCTCCTTCACATTATTAAATCCCTAATGACACTCTTGTTTATCCATGCTGCATTTTTTTTTACTATTACTTGCAACATTAAGCCCGAGGCAAAGTGAAAAAGAAAAAGAGATGGCATTAAAATATACTACTAATAGCTGCATTGGGATTTTTCATTTGTTTTAGAAATGTTGTAGTAAAGCAAATTCCCTCCTTTCATTTCAAGTAATTTGCCCAAGTCAGATGTCAGGAATTTATCAACAAAATTCTTCAAAAAACACCCAAACCAGTGCTTCCAGGCAGACAATATCCAACCCGGTGTTTCTAACCTGATGCTTAGTTCTATCATGCAGGGTGTTAGTTTTCTTTAAAAATTAGTACACAAACATGGTAAGAAGCCAAAGCTGGTTAAAGGTGCAGTAATTCCTAAAATTAATTGTTTCTTCAGTTTCACTACTTGTTTCAGAAACCTTGTCTGGAGCCCACCAAAGTCTGGTGAATGTGTGGCTCTGTTCTTCATCACTGAAATCCTGTTACTGAGCATCATGTGGTTTGGTTCACTAGGAATATGACAGTAACTGCTCATTCCTCAGAAAAGTGTGAACAGCTTCATCCTAGTTGTTCTTTCAAAGCAAAATATAAACGAAAAAAGAAAAAGAGAGAGAGAGAGAAAGACAACAGAAATTATTTAACATACAAGTATATGAAATCAGCTCCCCATGCTCTAGGTCACAATTATTATTTATATAAAAGCTGGAAGCATTTGGAAACGTTTCTTTGAGTACCAGAATTATTTATTTTTCTGTTGCTGATCTGAGTAATCTCTACATTGACCAGGCATTTAGCTTTGTTGTGCCAAAGTGTACAGTCATGTGTCCTCCTTCTGATCATCCAGCATTGAAAATGTGGTTGCTTACCATCAAGGATATGCTGCAACACCTCCTGTAACCATAAAAGAATTCCAATAAGTACACTTGCTCTAAAAATTAATTTCCATTTGTCAACACCTAGTGCCCAGTGCTCTCAGGGCATTTTAACAGATGAAAAATGGTTTAAACTTTTGATTTAAGCATGAGGAACATTTTGTTATGTATCTATAAAGCCCCACGTGATCCAAGTACTTTTACTGGAAATTGAAATGTCACTTCTTCCAAACATGTTATTTCTTTACTTGGCATTTGGGCACAACAGACAGAGTAAATGTGAGAAATTGCTGTAACACTGAGAAAAGGTGGTTCTCAGTGTTGAAGAGTTTGGAACAGATATTAAAATTTTCCTCCTTGACTTCCTTGCAGTCAATGGTATGAAATACCATTAATGCACAGATTGCATAATCTTGCAAGGAATAAACGTTCGTATCATATGCACTGGCGTTAAACGGCACTCTCCAGCAACCTGGTCTAGTGAAAGGTGTCCCTGCCCAAGGCTCACAGCCCCATCCAACCTGGCCTTGAACACTTCCAGGGATGAGGCATCCACTGCTTTCCAGGCAGCCTGTTCCAGCCCCTCACCACTTACATCGCATATTTAAGTTGTGATTATATTAGACTATATTATACTGCACAGTATAACTTTTATTGCAAAATTGTATTGAAATCCATTAAATTGCATCTAATTATATCTCTATCCAACTCTAACTTGTTTAACAAAAGAAATATTCAGCCTCAATTTTTACGCAGCAAAGAAAGGGATACATGGTAAAGGGTTTGAGCCATGTTTGCTGTTTGGACTATGCAGGAAACCAAGTTCAAACAGGCAAGAAGTTTAGTCCTGAGAGAGACTATTTTTACTACCAGGTCCTTCTCGCCCTGGTAACAGACACAAGGTAGAAAGAAGCAGTGAAGGCTTCCCATCAATGTCTCAGAGCTCCTTACCACCACACAAAGATTCCTTACATCGGCTCTGTGAGTCCTGCTCGCAGATCTGTTCAGCAGCTGCCCCCCTCCTCTGAGCAGTCTTTTCTGTCTCACACAACTTTGCAACCAGAGAGAACAACCCTATGGTGGTGATGGAATATGCACACAACTCTCAACAGGCTGCACATCTGCCAGTAACTCACTTTATTCCTCAAGATCCAAGGAAATACTTGGCTTTTGCACTTCCTATTTACAGGAGCATTGCAAGCACAGCAGGAGAGACTGAAGTAGAAGGAAGATGGGGATAAAGACACATACAGACCATGCCATGCCACTTAACAACAGCAGAAATGTAGTCAAAAAGAAAGAAAAATAAGAAAATGAAAGTGAGATTAAAGAAAAAAGTCCTTTGCAGATAGAGGGGAAAAAAAAAAGAAAGTATCAAAGAATCAGATACTGAGAAAGTATCAAAGCATCACATGAAAGGAATGCAAGACTATAATGTAGGGTCCCTGTGAATGGAAAAGTTACAAATGGGTGCCAAAGGAGATAGGCCATGGGTGTGACGTAGGGGAGGAGAATAGAAGGAAAGAGAGAGAAAATTGTGAAAATTATAAAAATCATGAAACTTCTATGTATTACACTTTGCAGGAGATCACCGTACAGATATAAACTGGCCTTCAAATCATAAAAATAAAAAATCCCAACACAAAATGAAAATTGTGCCTCTAGTTTCTTAGATTTCACACTGTAACAGTATTAATTGTATAAAATGCATAATTTCAGTGGAATTTTACTCTCTCATTTTAACATTGTCTTTACTCTCATTTTAACAATAGTGTGCCTTCTACTCTGCTTAAAAGCTGAGAATTGATTTCTGAAAGAGATGATCCAAGCAGCAGTTCTTTTTTATGACATCCATGCTTCTCCAGTCATACTCCTGTGCCACATGAAATGAGGAGAGGAGACAAGGAGGCTTCAGTTATTTTGTCTCCAGTTTATTCTGGTCAGCAGGACATATATTTCTATGCCAGGTTCCTGGCTAGATGGCTGCAGAGCACTCCCACAGATGTAGAGCCTGCACTGTTCCAGCTACATATATAAATAAAATACTCAGACCACAGAAAGATAGCCACCATTTATTAGCTGTTAACCCTTTTTTCAATTGGTCTAGAAGGTCAGCTAGCTTGCTGACAACTCAGGTGAAAACCAGCTCTTCCACAAAGAGACCACTTGTTGAAGACAAACCTGTCATAAGCCAAATATGCATCAAAACTGTCCACATGTAGTCTTGTCACAGAGCCATTCTTTGTTGCCAAACACATTTAACATCCCGAAGTGCTCAATTCTGATAGCTGTTTTCCAGTTTACTGCTTTCTCCATTTTTCTGTTATAGCTGGGAACTCAGTTCAACTGCATTACATTCAGCAACAACACACTCAGTCTGCTGGAAATTAATCAATTCATCTCTTGTGATTCTTATCCTATGCAGGCACAGTAAGGGCTCCAGCTTGTGACAGACAGGAGCTGGAGTCTGCCTGGTAGGAGTCACCACAATGTTCACAGATGTTATCCCACTCCCAGCTCCAAGCCACTTGTCAGCCCATCACCAAGCATACATTAAATAGTAGCTTACTCACCCTTCTTGCAGTTTTTAATAAAAGATGTTGCAGTGTTCAGGGCTATGCTTTCAGCTTCTCAACCAGTAAAACTTATCGTAAAGATTCACTAATGAATCAACATAACATCAAAATATTACTCCAAGGTTTCTCAAGCTTTTCCCAGTATGCATGTAGCACAAAGACATCCTTTAGGCAGTGATGTCATTGTGAGGAAAAATGATATTAATCTACTTCTATTTTGAGCTATATAAAATTTTCTTTCTCATGACAGACCCTGCCTATGTTTATCCACCGAAAAAGTAAATTTTCCTGTTTATTATCTGCTACATCTATCTGTTAAAGGAATATTGATGGTAACTTTTAATAGTTGTTTGCTTTTGCCAGTTGGTATTTTGTGGGTACCACCAGTAGCTGCTTTTGTATGAGCTCAGTGGTATAGACACGTGTTGGCATGTGGCAAGTACCTCTAACAAATGCCAGCATGTAAAAAAGATTTGATTCATAATTTAGCAGTGATCTGGTTACAGTGGATGCTGAACAGTAAATGAGTTCTGAACTCTGTGTTTCTGTTAGCCTGAGTAGTAATGAACTGCCCTGGAGAAAACTGCTGGCTGCTGGAATCCTGGGGGTAACAGACACTCTGGTGCAAGTGGGAAAAAATAAAGTATAGGAGATTTTATGAATGCCAGTTCAGCCCCTTCCTCAGGAAGGCAAACTAACCCAGTTCCCCAGTGCAGATGGCTTTGGATATTCAGTACGAGATTTATGTGACCACTACACACAAAGCCAGATTATTTTTCCTCAGTTCTAGGTTTGGGGTTTTTTTCTAACAAGCATTATAAAAGGACTAATGTGTATATAAAAAATATCTTTAAACTTTCATAACATAAACAGTGTTTAGTGCTAGCATTTGCTTGCCAATTTCCAGAGAAGGAGTTAGATAGTATCAGGGTGGGACAGTTATTTGATCCCTTGAATTCTCATCAGGAACTTTGGTCCCAGCTATCAGAGATTCCTGGTGCTCATCACTGCCACATTCATCATGAGCTTTTACTTTTGGGAGGTCTGTCACTTCATATCAAGAGGGGTGTTATACCCACAGTGTACTTTGCCATAATTTTTTTTGAGAAGGACAAGGAGAAGCACAATTCATTCAATACAGATTGTATTAGAGTGAAGGAATAAAGTGGATGGCCTTATCCTTCTCCTTTATTTGCTACCCAGACTCCTGCTTAAGCCGGTTTTTTTCTTCAGGATCCATCTTGGCTACATTAAAGATAGCATTAATTCCCACAACAGTAAGAGCCTTGCATACCTTGAAGAGTCATGTCCCAGTGAGAACTTTTTTTTTCTCCATCTCTCAAGTAGCATTATATTTTTCAACAGTTCAATAATGTTACTTATTTGAAACACAGTTTCTAGGCATTACTGGATTTTTTGCTTATATTCAATATGTGATTTCAATGTGTCCCAGAGATACCATGATTTTTTTCATGTTTTAAAAAAGGAAAATCAGAAAACAACAAATTAAACACTCTTTGGAGTTACAAGCTTCCAACATGAGAAAGACATTTTGGAAGCATTATGGATATATGATGTTGTAACAGTCAAATGGCTAAATCTTCTTATGAATTCTCACCTACCTTTTCCTTAAGTGGAAGAATACTACATACTTTTACAAGCATAAAATTGGGAGAAAGTGTCAGAAAATCAATACAGAGCACTTTAGTTCTTTAAGCCTATGGCAGACAACCAAGGAGCTTTAACCTGCCAGTATAGGGAGAGCTAGCTGAGTGGCCAGATATGACTTCTGGAAAAACATCTAGTGCTTGCATTTTGTGCCAAGAAAGAAAACCATAGCACAGACTAGTACAATATACTGGAATGTCCCCAGAATATTTTTTGATACAAAAAAGCACACACTGGGAGAGGAAAGATGCTTGTAAAGAAAAAATCAAGAATCATATAGTAATGATTTCCCCATTGTAAAAGTGGACTTAAATTCTCCAAGATACATAGATGATGTCCTCTATGAGAAAATCCTGCTTATCAACAGAAGAAAATAATTTTTTATATTAATTCAAGTTTTAAACATATCAGTAGCACCCCAGAAGGCAATAGCTCTTAAAAGAGTTTATGGTCTCTGCTGACTATGGATTAACAGGTATTTGCTTTGTCATCTATGTGTTTTCCCTACAGGAAAAATTTATGGTATCTTTTCACAGAGGTTTGATTCAATCCATGTGAACTGTAGTGACAGATCCTAGCAGTGTTCATTGTCAGGACAGTCAGATGTGCTGAAAAGAAATTTCATTTTAATGCACCTTGAGTTTTGTGAGAAATGAGGTTCTTTAGTTCTGAAAGATGCATAGCTAGCAATTCTCAGCTCCTCCTCTGAAAGGCCAACCAACCTTGAAACATGCTGGCTACTCCTGAAGCTGGCAATGACGCCTTGGCTCTGAAGCAGTAAAAGGACAGTTCTTTCCAGACTAGACCGCACAGTCTAGCAGGACAGGATACCATCCTCAGGGACATGGACAATCCTGAGAAGTGGGCCCATGGGAATCTCCTGAGGTTTAATGAGACCAAGTGCAAGGTGCTGCACCTGGCTTAGGGCAACCTTCAGTATCAATCCAGGCTGGGGGATGAGCAGATCCAGAGCAGCCCTGATGGGAAGGACTTTGGGGTGCTGGTGCAGGAGAGGCTGGCCTGGCAATGTCAACTTGCAGCCCAGAAGGCCAAATGTGTCCTGGGCTACATCCAAAGCAGTGCGGGCAGAAGGGCAAGGGAGGGGATCCTGCCCCACTGCTCCACTCTGGTGAGACCCCACCTGCAGTGCTGCATCCGGCTCTGGGGTCCCCAGCACAGGAAGGACATGGAGCTGTTGGAACAAGTCCAGAGGAGGGACACCAAGATGATCAGAGGGATGGAACACCTGTCTTGTGAAGGAAGATTAAGAGAATTTGGATTGTTAGGAAGAAATACTGTCAGGGTGGTGAGGCATTGGAACACATTGTCCAGAGAAGTTGTGGATGCCCCATCCCTGCAGTGTTCAAGGACAGGTTGGATGGTCTAGTGGAAGGAGATGTCCCTGCCCATGGCAGGAGGTTGGAACTAGTTGATCTTTAAGGCCCCTTCCAACACAAGCCATTCTATCATTTTATGATTTTAACCTTTTACTTTTTTATTTTTATTTGTAAGACTATGGTATCTTTCAATTAAACAAATGAAGAACTGAGAATGATACATACACACACACACACACACACACACATATATATATACACACACGGAGTATATACATGTATATATTCACCAAATAAATCTGCACATGTGGAAACCATCTGTGACATCTGGTCTTTTACTAAATCATATATATTTATATATAGACACATCAGTCCATATGTATTTACTCCAAACTTCTCTAAGATCATGATTCTCAGAGGTGAAAATTGCTGAGCTCCATCCACACAGCACTAGGCTTTCATTAAGAAATCCAGTTCCCACAGTAATACTTCTCCATTCTGCATCTTTACGTCCAAGTACATGCCTCAGCATCTGAGAGACAATAGCAATCAATGAGCACAGTAAAGTGGTAAATATTAAATCTATTTTATGCACACAGACATATTATGAGTTGAAGCCATATTAAAAATTTAGTGTAGTGAATCATAGTTCCTCTACTGACACCAACAGGCACTAGACCAACAAGGAAGAATATTTCTTAACTCAAGATTAGACAGCAAGATGCTACTAAAAAAAATCCAGAAATTCTTTTTGCATCTTGCCCTCTGCTTAAAAATTAGCCCAAGATCCAGTTTTAATGACTATCATCAGGACAGTAAGTAAGTAAATGTCAGTTAAGAGTTTCTAGGAACTATTTCCTGAGAATATCTGGTAGTTAGATGGTGACATGTTGCACTGTGATTTTTTTTAATTCAGCTTCTCACTGAAGATCAACATCTGCAAGAACCTCATATAGTTTGCATCAATAGTAAATAAAAGTCTCTGTCCTGTGGATCATTCATCGGATAATACTCAATTTTATACAATTTGTTTAACCTCTTAATGTAGAATCAGATGAAGATCTGGAAATATATTCATGCTCTAAGTTAAAAGAGCCAATCAAGATACAAGCTGGGACACACCTACACTGCTGTATAAGGCCACCATATCAAATGAAGTCAGAAAACAAAATGATTGAGAAGTCTCCTAAATTCTGTCTAGATAAACACTTTTAAGGAGCAATCATTGAAATCACAGGTTCCTAGGCTATAACATATGCATTTCAGTGAGATGCAAGACACTTCCTATACCGCTCCTGGGTGTTTAATAATGTGGAGCTACATTTTCAAAGTGTTTGTTTTCATTTACTTAAGCTACTTGTTACTACTAACTTTCCAAAAGGCACCTGCACAGACTAGATGGCTAGCATGTCCTCTGGAAAATTCCAGTTTGTCAAAACCAAATCCTTTTCGTAAAAATGTGACAGTTGCACAGACTCAAATTCAGAGCAGAATACTAAAGATACAGCAGCACTAAAGCTCAAAGCATCCAAACAGCTCAGGAGTTTAGGCAATAAAATAGATTCAGCTTCAAATCTCCTCCTTTTGCAGATCAAGGGTTTGAAGTTGGTTTTACATTCAATGAAGCCTCTTAATTATTTAGTTTGCTAAATCACTCTTTCTTACCATCTTATTATACAAAATAAAATAGGTCCAACATGAGATTTTGCTTTAAAGCTGTAACGAGCTTAGACTGTACTCTTTGAGCAGGACTGTACAGAAATACTCATGCTAGGCCAGACTGAGCTACTTTACATACCAGAAGGAGCAGAGGAAAAGTAACTATCTCCTTTATTTGCAAGGAAAAAAAAAATTAAGACAAATGTTCCTTAGCTGCCTGACAAGATGACAACCAGAAGACCAACCACCTCAAGTGTATGCATATCAGTGCACACAGCCTGGGGAACATACAGGAGGAACTGGACCACACTGAAGGTTAGTACTAGAACAAACGTTTTAAATTTTAGAAGGGAAAATTTCAGCTCTCTCAGAGCTAAATTGGGAAAGATTTCATGGGAAGATTCCATGAAGGATAAAGCAGCTAGCACCTGCCAAGGAATTTTTTTTAAAACTCTCTTCCTGGAAGTACAAAACCAGTTCATCCCCTTTAAAGGTAGAGAAGAAGGCAGAGCAAGAGATCACCTTGGCTTAACTGTGAGTTTCCAAGTCTGCTCAAAAGAGAAGCGTACCAGAGTTGGAAAAGCCAACAAGCACCTGTCAAAAACTACAAGGGCACTGCCGCAGTGCACAGAAATGCAGACAGAAAAGCAAAAGCTGAGCTCAAATAGAAATTGACCAGACATATCAAAAACTACAAGAAAGGGCCAATTAATAGATGCAGACTGGGAATTACTCATAGATCCTCAGTCAGTCATTCAGAAAAGACTCTCCAATAGGACTAATGGGATGACAAAACCACCACTACTTTTAAAATTGAAGCCTGATACATGTGTTAATTTGATCAAATGAAATCATAAACAAAGCTACCAATCAGACTGGCTGAAAATCAAGAGGATTCTTCTACAAGTAATGAATTCTGGTCTTCTGTTTGTATTCACTGCAGTCAGAGGTCCTTCTGGCTTGCTCTTGTTTGGTTGGTTTTGGTTTTACTTCCTCTCAGACTCATAACTCATACCACCATACATCTTATTGGAAAGTGTGTCTTTTATTTTACCTTGAATGTCAAGCATATTAACAGTCTCTGATAGTAGGACAACAGAAAAACAACACATTAGAAAAAGTGATTTATGAAGCATCGGTTAACTTCAATACAGGACTCTGCCTTGATTTAAGAAATGGATTTTAAATTCTCATGGGAACTGTGCCTTTGCTCTTTATGTAAAAGCAAGCAATACACTTCATTAGCAAAGCATACAATGAAAATTACACACAGCTGGCTTAAAATGAAAAAGGAAACAGCATAACAAACATTGCAGCTGGTCAGCCACCAGTTAGACCTTTCTCCTTGTAAACCTGCTTCTTCAATTTGGCAACGCAGTCCTTGAGGAGAAACAGCAAAGGGTATATAACTTGATACTTCATTACACAGAACTGTTACATCGGGGTTGTGCAAACATTTTTAATCTTTAATTTTGTCAAATCATAGCTACAAGCCAGCTATGACAGTCTGTTGCTCTTTTTTATTTTTAATGCTATTTTCATATGAGTTCAATCACCCACTTGGAAACTTTTGACATTTAGTAGTTGACAGTACCATCTTCAATAAAACCTTGGCCCTTGAACCTGTAGTTCTACCCTTGTATTTCACCTTGGTTTTAAGCAGAGCTGCATGGCAAAATAGGTGACATTTCTTCTGTGATGAGTCCAAGTATCTGTCTTAATTCATAAAAATCTGATACATGCTTTCACTCACAGAACACCTGGAGCTATGACATATGAAATGTACACAAGGCAATGAAATTTGCACACATATGAAGTCAAAGCCAGCCATATTCTTTAAAAATCAAATACTGTGTATGTTGGCTGCATGTGAAAAATTTCACAGTTATTTGTACCTGACCAATGACATTTAAGACCTAATTCTGCTCCCAGTGGTTTTTCCAGCAATTATGCAAAGGACTTTCTTTGGTAAAAAGAGATACAAGGAGAATGATAAGACATTAAATACTAAATACCAAATATTATAGTTAATTTTATTTCTATTAAAACTGATAATCTCTTTTAAAACACTTGAGATTCAACCAGTGCAAGGTATAAAAAAAAGTGACTGGAGTTTTGGAGTTTCTTGCCTAAAGGAATGCATAACCTTTGAGATCATTATTTATAATGCTTTAATGTCAGAGGTACTTTTGTTCCTTCTTAATGGGCTTATTGCTGGTCACCTTCCTGAGATTTGAAAGACCATGAAAGATAAGCACCGTAACTATTCCTCTAAATTATCGTATCACAAATTAATAATTTGGTCCTTTTCTAAATGGATCTCTCCCCACAATTACACTAAAACACAGTGATGGGTCACAAATTCCAGGGGGTCCAACTGGTCCTGGCATTCCTGGAGTGCCACGATGTCCATCTTTACCAGGCTGCCCACGCTCTCCAGGACGTCCTTCCTTACTCATCCCTGGTGGACCTTCAGGACCTTAATAACACACATGCAATCAATAAATAAATATATTACTATTAAAATGAAAATGAGCAAGTATGGACCCACAATGCTTCTGCTCTTTGGTGAAGTATGCAAATAAAGAGAACTTCATTTCCTGCAAAAGACACTTCTTGTCACAAACTGCTTCCATATTTATATAAACAACGATATCTTTTAAAGATTTTTTTTTAAAGCATGTGGAAAACACTTTAAATAAAAATAGCTTTTAAGGGAAATTATGAAAATTTGCTTTAGTACACGATTCTACTTTATCATATAATCTGGGACCATTATGGCAAGAATCAGTCCCCCTATTTCTATTTGTTTCTCTGGCTTTGGATTGGGCCCTAATATATCTTCCAAACACTCAACTTTACATTTTGTATCCATACATTAATGGTAGGAAGAGTATTTTCTCTCACTAAGCAACGCTTACATGATCATATCAGGGCTCAGTTTTCAGATAATGTTTGACTTCAGGATACATCTATCAAGAAACAGCAGTCTCAGATACCAATCTCTACAGGACCTGTCATATTAAATTATGTCTTATATAGCAATTTATAAGGTATGCAAGAGATAGGCATTATCCCAAAACATTTATGATAATTAAGATGTGTACAAACCATGTAAGTTTTTCCAAATTACATCAACATTTTCTCTAAACCACATTTAAAAAAAATTATTAGCATGCACTGAATCTGCACACCTGAGCCATCACTCACCTGGAGGCCCTGGGGGGCCTTGGATCCCAGGAACGCCAACTCCTTGATTGCCTTTTGCACCATTCTTCCCTGGCAGCCCTGTGAATTAGCAAACACATGCATATCTTTGCACATCATTTTCATCCAATGAAGTCAAAAATCAGCACTTGATAATATTTATTGAATTAAATATGTGATATTTCAAAAGCAAATAATGGGATTTAAAACAAGCCTTTTCTTGTAACCTGCACAGTGTGACAGGGTTCTAAATTATCCTAATTTCTACTCAATTTAAGGCTGGTGTAGCAACAGTGAAGCAGACAGCCACTATCAGCTGAGGGAATAGATGTAGGTAATTAAGAAATTTGCTGGCATTGCCTTTCTATCAGCAAAGTTTTTAATATGTTGTATGAAGGAGGTGTAAGTTTTTCATCATAATCCCTGTGGAATAGAGAATATATAGAAAATGTTCCACAACACACACAGCAGAATTAAATCTCCACTAAAGAAATACCGTGAGGGTCAAAATACGAGCTCTCTTACACTAGTACAACCCAGTAAATTCAGTTTCTTCATAGAAACATGTATCTATTTTACCAACTCTCATGGAATAACCAGAACTGCTGGTGTCAGCTCCAGAGGAAAATGGCATATTCTCCTACTGGAGATGAAATTATAAAAGCAGTACAGGCAAATCATCATTACATCCAAATGAATTTGGTGTGCTAGGTCACAGTTAATAAGTCACAAAGGAAGTAAATAATCACCAATCATTTGTCTGCTTACCATTGGCACATTACTAGCTAGCTGTATTTCATACAGCTTTCCTGATTATTTTGATGCTACCAATTACCAAATTATGGACTCCACCCAGTTTCTTGCTCTAGTTCCAGACTATACATGTATACTTAACATGAAGTCTGCAAATATATCACAGAAATCAGCTGGAATGCTTGGACAGCTGAGTTACCTGATAGCATAAACCTTAGCCTGCCTAAAAAGAATCCAGAATGTTTAAGAAAATCATAAAGAAAGGAGCAAAAATCCTTTTCATGAAAAGAACAAAAGGACAAAATTTCGGGAAATCAAAAGGAGTATAAAAGTTGTTGGATGTCAAAAATCAACACAGATAGTAAGTAGCCAGTGAATAAATACTGTTCCCTAAAAAAGCAGAAACAAACAAGTTTGGAAGAAAAGAAACCAGAAAACATGTAAATACTTTGAAATCCATGTCTAGGCATATTTGATCTAAAAAAATAATCTAAATGTAGGTAGAAACATTTACCTGAGACTAAGAACTCTCTAAAAAGACCAAAACAGAGTTAGACTATAGTAGAACTGAACAATAACTATCTGGCTGCATTCTTGTATTCTCTCTTCTCTCACGTGTTCCCCGATAGTGGCGAAACATCCACACTGCTCCATGTTCACAATTCCACTCAGCCATACAAGACCAGCTGTTCTCTTACTCCACCCTGCACTAATCCCATTCAAAACTAGAAGCAGAAAACCAAGGCACAAAGGCCTTTAGTACCATGACACGTGCACACTGTACCTCTTGTCCCACGAGCCCCAGGGCGACCTGGGATGCCCATCAGCCCCGGAATACCATCATTCCCTGGTAAACCAGGAAACCCTCTTGGGCCTTCAGGGCCTCTTGGACCTGGTGGTCCTGGAAGTCCTGGGGGAGCACTTTGGGACTGACAATGGTTACAGTTTTGTAGTCTTCCACTCTGGAGAATGGCGGGCAACTGGGCTGGGAGAATTCAAAGAAAAATTTGCTTAAAGTGTTGTAACAATAAAAGTATTGCCCCCAACCACTAATACAAAAACAGTTCCCTCTCTTAAGAGAATATAATACCTTTAGGAAACAAGATGGTAAAGTATGGAACCTGTGATGTGGAAATATAGTTCCACACGTGTAGGAAAACAAGGGATAAATCGGCAATATGGAACTTGATTTCAAGAAATTCTATAATTATCAAGAAACTTCTTTAGCACTTCAAACAAGGAAACAACAGTAAAGAAGCTTTCAAACTTACTTCTCAGTACATCTGAACACACCTGTCGAATAAATTCTTCTGAAAATTCTCGTGCCTAAATGGAACAGAGAACAGTTGAAATAACAGAGCACACATTTCTTTGAGGTTTTTAAGGTACCCAAAATGGAAAGTTTGAAGTCCTATACATACAGGTTTTCCATCTGATCCAGGTGGTCCCGGGGGTCCTCTATCTCCTGGCTGACCTCTGAGACCAGGAGGTCCAATCAAACCCTGGACACCAGATTCTCCTTTTTGTCCATTGATGCCTTGAATGCCTGGATCTCCCTTCTCACCTTTCTGGAATGAAAAATCAATGAAAAGCCAATTTTCTGTTCACAGATCATTTGGAAGCTAGGTAGCACCAAACAAACATATTCTGAGAAATCTTTATTGAAGATCTTCATAAAATTAATGTGATGCCAGTTAAAATAAACTTGATATTGATGAGATCTATTTTGCTAAAATGTATTGAAGTTTTCAGATTCCTTAGTAGCTGTTTCAGATAAAATTATCAAAGAGAACTAGAAATAAATTACCTTTTCTTAACTTTAAAGACCCATTTTACTTACAAATTAATATTAAAAAAATAGTATTCATTATTAACACATGGAAGAAAGGGTTTTATTCACTTTTTTAATGAGAATTAGAAAATTGTTTATAGTCTGTTAAAATCCTTAGAAGGCCGGAAAAATTGGATGTGAAATTCTGGCACTACTGAAATTCCTGAAAACTTACTATAATAATCAAGCCTTTTACATTATATCTGTGGTGTATAAGACAAAGGAAAAAATAATTTTATTTCAGTTAGGGATTTTTTTGTTTCTTTTTTTTCCAATCTGATTGATCGTAACTGTAGTCTATTTGCTTCACTGGAAAAGGTAAAAAAAATGCTGGAAAATATTTTGATATATCTTCACCAAAGCAATGGTTCAATGTATGGAATTACCTACTGCAATAGTTCATGTGGAACTCTTTCCCTGCTCCGGAGCCAACAAAACATCAGTATGTGCCCAAGTTTAAAGTCACCTTTGCTCCCTTATGAGTTTTTTCCTCCTATTTTTTCACAGCTTCTGCAAAATGTTATCAGTTGCTGCAAAAATTTCTTTCTCCATTTCCAACTACTTTAGATAGAATTGTGAAAACAGAACAGGACTATTATATATGACAAACTTATTGAAGCAAATAATAAAAGTTTAAGAAATACTCGTGCATACAGTCTCCATAGACTTACACTGAATTTTAAATTATGGTTATTTATATTACTTTGTAACATTTTCTATATTACTTATCAAAATTCTTGACATTAGAAAAATTCAAAGCTTCCTGGCTTGGTCTATATTAGTAACAATGCACAGAGTTCTCTACATGAATTACTACAGGGTAGCAAGCTTTAAATTCAGTGTCAGATTAATCAGTTTTATGAGCTAGCCTGTAAAATCAGACAGGTAGTTCATGCTCTTAAAGAAACAGAAATGAGACAAAATGTGACAGGTGTCAGTCAAATGCCTAAGAGTACTGCTGGAAAGATGGCCAGTTCAGGTGCATGACCTGAAAAGCAGACCATACCTTCAGAAGTCATACATTAATTCAGATACAACTTCTTCCAAAGTTGTAGTTGTAATTTATTTTCTTGATATTGTCATCTTGAATGCTGTAGTCACAGAGAAGTGATCCTCTTAGTTACCGCATGTAGATTTGTACTTGCTCATTTCTATTACATAATTGCAGAGGTGGTTTTTTTCATTTAAACAGTCAGCAAAGCTCAGAGATAAACACATAGTGCTTATGTAGCTACCTGTGCCTATACTAGAAACTATATGTGCTGAGATCTGAAATCATGCTGGTTTTAAAGCTAGGAGGTGTTTTGTTTTGTTTTTTGTTTTAATTTTAATTCCTTTTACCACTATGGACTATATTTACATAAAAGACTTGCAAGCTGAGCTATCTGAACTAAATGTTAAAGGGGCTAGAAAGCTTTAAGAACCAGAGAATACCAGGGAAATAGCATCTACTGCAGAAGAACATTAGAGGCAAGAAGCCAGGATAAAAACACCAGGAGAAAATGTTGGAAGCATCAGCAGAACTGCCTGAAGAACTTGCCAAGAAGCAAATGAAACTGTAGGGGGAAAAATTTCTGCAGTATATCTTGGTCTTTTAATGATCAACCACATCCCATGTGTGGCCTTGTTTGCTGACCCTTGCTATTGGCAAAGAAAAGAAGGGGAAAGAGCTCAGTAAGTGCTGAGACTTACAGGCTGAAGAAACTTTTTATTGAGAAATCAGAGTCTAACAAAAAACATATTTTATAGAAATACAAAATAAACTCATTTTATAGGTTTGATAAGTAAACACAATGATATAATTGTATTTTAATACATAGTAAGAAATTATTTAAATTAATTTCCAGTAAAAATATATTATTGCCATGATTTACAATACTTAAGGAGACTAATTCAGTAGCAGACAAGGAATCTTTTACCAGTTTTGGCAATAATTTAGCAAAACTCCTGTAAGCCAAGCTGCAAATGAAGTATTTCATAGAATCACAGAAGCGTATGAAACAATTTATATGTTAAAATGCATAAAACAATTTAATTATCAGAATGGAACTTCCAATTAATGTATCCAGCTATTGATATGCAAAAATGCTGCAATGAAAAAGGTTGAACAAAAAATATCTAAGTAAACTTGAAGGAGAATTAGATTAATCGGACAGTGTATACTCTGATTTTACAAAATATTGAAATAAATAAATAATAACCAACAAAATTAGTATTTTAAAAACCAATTTTTCAACATGCAATGCCAAGATTCTTTTTTCTTTAGTCATTTTCTCTGTTCAACCAGTCCTTTCTCTCTTTTTTGTTGGTTGGTTTATTGGCTTTTTAATTCTCTTAAAGTATATGCTTGGCTTTAATAATTTTTAATGAAATGTATATTTCATTCTGTCTCTTTTTAAGTAATATGTCTTTCTCTTCTCTGATATTTTAAGTTTCTCTTCTGTTGCCTATAGACATGCGAATACAGAAGTAAGACTAAACACACATTTTACAGATCACATAATTTGCAGAAACAAATGGAATAATTTTGTAATACAATATTTATCATTGCAAAAATACTTACCTCACCTCGTTCTCCACTCAATCCTTCTACTCCCTTTAAAAAATAATATGAAAAAGAAATTTAAAAAGCAGGGTGAACCAAATTACTTGGAATCAAAAATTAACATTTTTGTCCTTTGTTTTCAGTAATCAATCAAATCTCAATTTTTAAAGATTTTCTTATTGCTATAGCACAAAAAATAAAATTGCATAATGTATGAAAAATTTATATCAGGGTGAATGAACACTTCATTATTACCTTTAATATCACATACCAAGAGGATAAGTTGAGAATATTTCATATATTATAAACATACAAACATAATATAGATTTAAGAGACAAAACCTTATTCACTTTACAAAGAAATAACATGTTGTGTCCTAGCAGAAGTAAACTCCTGATTCAAACTGCTTAAGGCTGTCTTACTAGGCAGAAATAAATTTCAGAGCCTTTGAAATACAGACTCAGTAGTAAGGCAGGTTTTGCATGCTGGCAAATGATTTCGGTGTCGTTTCTGCCCAGTGGTTCAATGGTGTTACTGACCATGGCAAGATGGCAGTTCACTTCTCTGATTCACCCTTAGGGACAAGGAAACCTGTATTGTGTCTTGGAGTCTCGAGAAACCTTGGAAAGACCTTGTGTTGTCCATTAAATGACTGATTTTTTTGGTTGCTGACCAAACCAGATAAGCATGGGAAACAATTTTAGACTCAGTCTGTATTATTTTTTCAGCTTTCTCCAAAAAAAAGAAAGCAAACAACAGCAATTCAGTTGCATCATTCTGTCTGAAAACAAAAATGTTTTCTTTCACTATCACTTTGTTTTCCCTTATGATTAAAATAATAAAGATATGAAAAAACTGTCCATTATTTGAAAAAAGAAAAACCAGGAAGTCTAAACTGTAAAATTTTAGTCTAGGACATTACATTTTGTTAAGTCAATGACCCGTCTTCTAGTTTAAACTATTTATCTTTTTTAAAATCTGTTCAGGTTTAATAATGAACTATTTTCAACCTATATATCTCTGAGAGTGTTAACTAACATACAGTCTAGATCTCCTGCCCAGAATCCCCAGGAATCAGGTCCTTCTGGCTAGACAGGCAGCTGTAGCAATGTCGTAATTCTGAAAAAAGCAACTGTGGCTTCATTCCAAGTCTAGTTTTAGATATGTACCTCTAAAAAATGCTTCTCTGTTTAGACACGACATAGATTATGCGGTTAACAAGTATTTATAAATACTAACATCTATTTTCTGCAGGATAAAAAGATAGCCAACTATGACACAATCAGAATACACTGGCCTAGAGTTAAAGAGAAACAACTGGACCTCACTGATTTACAGCTGGAACAGGAAACATCTGTAATTTATGAGCACAGAAGATGTCAATAATGACTCCCAGTATAGTCTAGGAGGTAATGAACTGTGTAGCATGGTACATGCAAAATATTAACGTCTCAAGTATCACCCTTATAACCTTTACACGAAAGCCATTTTGTGCTGTTACCTGCATTTTGTATTACTTATAACTGTTTTATAAAAATATTTTGTAATTAAGGATTTACTACAATAATAAAAGAAATGCACTTATGGTCTGTTTCTCAAGACATAATATCCCAGAACACAGAAACATGTAGGTTGGAAGTAAGCTCGTTGGATTCAACTTCCTTTGCAGAACAGATGCAGCTTGATCAGCTCAACATGCTGCCCAGACAGGTTTTGCCACAATATCTATGAGCAGCCTGCTCCAGCGTTTGACCACCCGCAAAGCAAAATGTTTTTCCTCTATATCAAGTTCCTGTGTTCCAACTCATGTGCATTTCCTCTTATCCTTCAAGTGCACAGCTGAGAGAAGTGTTGCTCCATCTTCTCTGTATGTGTTATATTTGTTATTTTAAAAATACTAAGAGTGTTTAAGAGGTAATTTATATATGTTACCATGTAGATAAATATATTTCACCTGATGCAAAGACCTATACATGTTGATGGAAGAAGTGTTAAGAAACAAATATGAATCATGGCCTCAAACTAGGATTGCTATGGCTCTCTTGAAGTAGGATCACTATTTTAACAGTACCTGTAAGCCTGGATTTCCTTGTCTTCCTTTTTCTCCTTTCAGACCCTTCAGAAAAGATGCACATTTTATAAAATATACATTTATCTGGTACATGTAATTAAACTATCAAAAAAAACCCACAAGGAGCTAAATACTAAAACCTCATTCTAAACCAGGACAAATCAATCTGAAAAGTTACAGTTCAAAGAGATCAGAGCAGAAACTAGGCAGAAGAATAAAATTTCTACCCTGAACACAGAGGAACCAAGTCAGGATCTGAGTAGCAACAGGATACTCTTCTTTTTCTTGTAGGTATTTCTGTGATATTAGATCACAAGGAGGAAAATCCCACGTTAATAGTAAAGCAGGTAGGCAGAGGCCAGGTGGAGTTAGTTTGACCATGTTTCTGTTACCCTGCAGTGCCCTGCAGGCAGGGACAGAGTGCCCCCTGGGACAGTCCTGGGTGATGTCCCAGGCCTCTGGGGCAGCAGCACAACTTGTAGCCCTGCGCCTGCACCATTGCTAGGACCACACAGCCCTGCACCAAATGCCAATACCCTACTCGGGCCCCCAGAAATGCAGCTGAAAACTCATGCTGGCCATACTGGACAGATTTTCTTGAAGGAGAGTTACTCCTGCTATTCAAGTTAACCTTCTGTGGAGCTTAATCCTAAAAAAACCTGTCTGAATTAAAACGTAAGACTTGTATAAATAGCAATGCCAGATGAGTCCATTAAAAACAAAGTTGATATACCTGGATACCGGTGTCACCGTGGTTTCCTTTGTCCCCCTGTAAAATATTAGAAGAAAGGTCTCCATTTTAAAGAGTCACCTCCAAGACACGTAGTCCGTGCTTTAATTTAATACAGTAATTACAAGAGTAACATTTAGCTTTTTCTTATATTGAAAGAAAAAAAATCACTTTCTCCCCATGGACACAAACACTGAAGAAGTCCAGAAAGCTATACTAAGAAAGGAGTTTGTCGTCAAAAGAACTATCAAAAAAGAAAGTGGATACTTACATATCAAGTATAAAATTAAAAAATTCAACATAATGAGGTGGAAAATCCAGCAGAATGTTATCTACTCAGTGCATGGAAGTGGAGAGGATGTAGGCAGGAAGGGAGGCAATGTTTCTCATGGGTTAAATTTCAGCTGAATGCACCACTGCATGTAGAAGTTATACAAAACAAACCAAAGAACAAGCATTTTTTTCATCACAAACCCCTCTATATTTAAATTAAATCAAAATATTTAAGGACGAAGCTCCATTACCACCCACTTGTTTCGACTCAAAATGTTTGAAGTAAGTAACAGTGATGGGATTGGCAATCAGATGGTGTAAACAGTGCTTAAAAGTCAGGTATGTAGTTTTATTAACTTGTCTGAACACCATCTCTCCATTGACATTGGAGAGAAACAGGCAGTGCATGAAAACTGTTCATTCCACTTAACAACAAAGATATAAAATATGTACTCCAAAAAGTGCCTATCTCTCTTCATTAATTGAAAAGGAAATTTAAAGTTATGAGAGATGGCTCTTACTCTAACTCTGACATCTTACGTTTAAACACATAAATCAAAACATGGGGCCTTGAATATAGCAGCTCATGAAACAAAAGACATATCTCTAGAGGGTTGTGGGAAACGGAGTTACAG